>CAHIKZ030005537.1:1047500-1132500 GCA_903632075.3 Acanthosepion pharaonis
CCACCTTGACTCAGAGATAGTTACCTTCTTGAAAGTGGTCAGGTTAACAGTGTGCTCTGTCCTGACATCACGTACGTACTGTAATGTCACTTAATCTGTAATACTTCTGGCAGCTGCGAGAAAATGAGAATCAGGCCATGCCTCAGTACGTCTCATTGCAGGGCCTCAAATCAACACCACTGGATAAATCAATACTCGGTCTGGTCAAACCATGGATCGAAGGATTGACTCAGCGTCTTCCAGCGGGAGTCTCTTCGCTCCCAAATGGTCTCTGCTGCCAAGTATTGGTTTATCAGGAATTTTCACGATCAAGTCACTTAACAACATTTCATATCTTTCTTGTTTTAAGATCCAAAGATGACTGCAACAAGAGATGCCGACGTGATGGTCACCAACCAGCCATGTCACAATCTCAAGGGGTTTTTCTTTAGCGCCATCTTAGTCGAAATGACTAAGAGGGACAAAAATCCCTTGATGTGAATAGGTATACCTTTTCGTAGTCGAAATGAATTCGGAATTGGTGATGAGAACTGTTCTATTGAATAATAGTTTTTTTCTTAATTAATTAATAAACAAATTCTTCTGAATAGATAACGATATTTAAAAAATATATATTTGATTTATTTATATTAATAATAAACCTAAATTTTTGTGATGCTATATATATATATATATATATATATATATATATATATATATATATATATATATATATAAAATGTGATAATATATATATATATATAAATATATATATATATAAATGATAATATAATATATATATATATATATATATATATATAATTTTAAATGTTTTTTCTAAAATTTTTTTTTTAAACTTTCTTTGTATATGGTGAGTTTTTATCTAGACGAAGCGATTAAGAGCTGTTATTTTTCTAATGTTCGGCCAATATTGTTACCCGTATTTCTTTTCCATTCGGTAACATGGTCTGAGTGAAGTTGTCCTACACATAGGGAGTGGACGTCCCAATGTTTGGATCTTTTCCAGATGCCAGAAATGTCAACGAACCAATACTTGGCTCTTGCAGATCGTAATAAATAAATTATTTTTTTAAATATTTTTATCTAGGGGACAGAGCTCGTTGGCCTTCCCTTTTTAATTATCTATCTATGGACTCTAGGTTTTTTGAAATTCATTTTTCTCCTCCAGTTGTTATCATTAATATTAATTAAAATTTATATGTTATATCCCAGAAAATATATAATGGGACGAAACCGGTTGTTCTTTTTTAGCTTCTTAAAATATAACCCGAAATTTAAAAAATATATTGTCAATTTATCCATCACTCTGTACATATATATATAAAAAAATATATATATATATGGCAATATAATATATTTATATATAGACTTTTGACTATATAGAAGAATAGAGAAAGATTTTAAAGTCCGTATTTTCAGACAGGTCTGTGTCCTTTTCAACGAGACGTGAAATAAACAAATAATTGGGACATTTCTTTTAAATCTATGGATCTATCTATCTATCAGTGCATATATATATATATATATATATATATATATATATATATTTATATATATATATATATATATCATATAATATAATATACAAACATGGATATTCACAGTTTTCTTATATCTATGTACACACGATGGAACAATGGGTTGATATGGCGTACACAATGTCTCGTAATACAGTCGGCAATGCATCGATCCATTAGCAAAAGTTAACTAGTTTGGTTATCATTGTTTATTCGAAATTAAATACTCACATTAAATTTGACTGAAATAAGAGCAGGTCTATCTCTCTTTCTCTCTTTCGACGTACATTTACCGAAGAATAAATAAATTTTCTTGGCAAAGTACAATATGTTCAAATTGAGTCTTCTTATGACTGTACCAGCCATTTAAAGAAAGCACAGTTACCTGTAGGCAGAAAAGTGCATATGCGTCATCTCACTAAATAACACTGAAGAATGTACACATATTCGCACTTAGTATTAGCTAGAAACGCTCGTAGCCATGTAAGCCGTATTAGCCTATAAAGTAAATAGATTTATGCGAAAGACATTTTCCCCAATGCTTTCTTCTGAATATTCTACGTACACATTAAAGTCTACAGTCCTGCATCTTCCTGTCTATTTCTTGGAGGAACACGCATTGTTGTATTTTCTCTTGGCTTTCTCCTTTTATGTAGTCTGTTTTAGCGCGTTCTACATGTGTCAAGATCTATCTATCTATCTATCTATCTATCTATCTATCTATCTATCTATCTGTCTGTCTTGTGTCTGTGTGCGTGTCCCTTTTTTGTAGCTTGTCCCTCATTCTTTTGTAATTTTATTTTCTGTTTCGTCGCCATCTTGAAGTTTTGCTGATAGATAGATAGATAGATAGATAGTTTTTGATAGATAGATAGATAGATAGATAGATACAAAGTTTCTGAAATTTTAACTCGCTGAACACAGCGATCATCAGACTCTCTCACACAAATTTTTCTTTCTCAAAGTGATTTCCTTTTCCCCTCTTTTCTTTCTCTTATTCTGAACTAATCCCCTTCAACTACTTTTTAAATTTTTTGTCCTTCTCACTCTTTCATTTTTCATGTTTTTTTTTTCTCTCAAATTATGGCTGCTTCCTTATTCCTATAACATTTTCATTACTTTCTTTGTATATTTCTTTTGCATTTCTCTCTATATTTTGTATCGGAATTTCTATTTTATTTTATTATCCCACATCAAATATACAGTTGTATGTCCTGCCTATATTTTTATTTCCTTTCTTCCATCCTTCCAATCATGTAGCATCAAGCTTCACAAATCTATACGAACAAGTATTCAACACAATTTATATCATTTTAATTACCTGCTGATGAGAATTCATGAATTGAAGTAAAAATTTGGCAATATAAAATAGGTGCTCAGATTTTTTAAAATATATCACAAAATCATTCATAAAACAGAATTAGACTCAAGTTCATTGGCAGAAACGAGAAGACTCCGGAACACTGAACCATGTCTAATTGGATACTATAGAACTATCGTCTACGTTTTAGCCGTGTGTGAAAATATTGGTCTCTGTGTGTAATTAAATGAGACCTAATGAAGCTATGCCTTGAGAGAAGTAATGTAAGTCTACTTGATTTAAATACATCCGGAGACGTACAAACTTCTATCCACAACATACCTGTAGAAAACACTAACATCTAAATACAAAAAAAATGCATTCATCTAAATGCTGAATACGATTAAAAATAATGGATGCGTTAAAATTAAAAGAAGAAACCAACTCTCAATAATATCAGTTATGAACACGGCCACAACGCGTTGACTGTGTTCGGAAATTTAAAAAAAAGTTCTATTGCTATGAAATAAATCTACAGATTCAGACAAACAAAATTGCTTGATGATAGCTAATCAATTACCTGAAAGCCCTCGCATCCTCAAACAGTTCTTACACACTATGGAATACATATGAACTCACTTGGACAAATGCAAGAAAAATATAATAAAAAGGGTAATCACAATGTTTTGTCGGTCGGTTTCAGTGAAACCTGTATAAAAGAGCAATTGCTATATAAATGCTCACACCCACATACACACAAACACACACACACGCACATCACACACACACACACCTCACACTTTTACACAGACCCACACATCATCCTCACTCACACCCTAAGAACCAAATAACACATACACTTAAAAGAAACACATCCTCTTTCTAGGAACCAATAAAACTGTCAAAATGACCAAGGGAATTCAGAGCGGCATGAATCCATCGAGCTCTTATCTTAAATAACTTAAAACAGACTTTTTGACCAAAACAAGGTCTGACCAAAGTACATGTTAAAAAAAAAAAAAAAAGTGAAAATTACAGACAAAAGTTCATTTCCTCCATGAAGACATTCATTTCTGTAGTTCACTGCTACGAGCAAGCAGAATTTTTTTCTCCTGATGATGGTGATGTTGGCCGAAACTAGTCGAGGAATCTAACTGAAATAATAATTATATCGAAAGAATATTGTTATACAGCCCAGTGTGTCTGAAGATTTTAATTTTTATTTTAAAAAATATTTTCCTTGTTCAAAAAACACACACACACACACACAAACATATATATATATATATATATATATATATATATATATATATATATATATATATATATATATATATATATATATATATACATTCATTTGTGCAGTTCACGGCTACCAGCAAGCAGAAATATTTCTTCTCCTGATGATGGCCATTTTTTTGCCGAAACTAGTCGAGAAATCTAAATGAAATAATAATAATAAAAAACGAAAGAATATTAATCTACAACCCAGTGTGTCTGATGATTTTAATTTTTTAATATTTTTATTGTTCAATATATATATATATATATATATATATATATATATATATATATGTGTGTGTGTGTGTGTGTGTGTGTGTATGTGATTATGTATGTGTGTTTTGCATGCACGCAGATATTGTTTTGTCAGACTCTTTCCTGTAATTTCTTTTCTGTCCCTAGTCGTTTTATACAGCAATCCAATTTTAAAACGTTCCTTTATTACATTCCCCTTCCTACAGCTCGACTCTGCCAATGTTTAACCCAACCTTTACGATATTCCCCCCTTGTACGTCCTTCAATCCTTTCTTTTCATGATTTCTCCCCTACTATTTCTCAGTGTTTCTTCTTCCTCCCACCAAACAGCCCTGCACTTCATCCATCTTCCTTCCTCTGAAGCATCCTGCTAGCACCTACACTGCTTCTTTTCCCTCTCAAAGAACTTTATTATTCCAGTCTTATCCATCCAGTGCCTTCTCTGCTTTTCACTATTCTGACATTATACTCTTTTCTTTCCTTTCTCTTTCCTCTCCTTCTTACTCAATATCCCCCACGCTCGCATCTTACCTCACTGCCTACCCTGACCTCTCCCATATTTTCTACTTGCACAGCTAAACACCTTAGCACAGTAACTGGAATAATTGATCACTGGGTTGAGTCATGGCCGAACTGCCCTAGTACATTGGGATTTCATTTGATTTGCATAATTTTCTCCTTTCCCCTGCAACACGTAAAAAAAAGATTCTTTTTTTTTTTTATTGGTGTTTTTCAACTCTAGCCTTGACGCAACATCAATCTATGCATATTACTTTCACGCTCATCCTTTGTCTTTCCATCTCACCGTGTCAGTGTCTGTCGCTTTCTATCCTTATTAATCTTCCTTCTGCTGTCTCTTTTAACGATCACCGTTTACTCATTCCCTCCCCCTCTCTCTCTCTCTCACACACACACTATATATATATATATATATATATATATATATATATATATATATATATATATTATATCGAATCCATTACATTCACTTACGTGCTAATACCCTTACGAAAGGTACGAATACTCTTTTCTCCCTCCAGGTATGGGTAAAATAGCAGGACATACTGGGTTCTATAGCCTTGGATGGCAACTGGTCTAGGAGAAGGACAACTCTGAATTCAAAACCTGCGGAGGGTCGTTTGGGAACCTTGCGGCATTCGGTGCACCAGGTCTCTGTATTCGTCCCTTCAAAAAGTGTGGATGGTCCTGCAAGAAGCCTTCGCCACTATAATCAAATATCATATGCCGGTGTCGGGCTGTCGGTTTCCTGGAAACTGATCTGCTTGACCTTCATACGTCGAATCTCGACGGGAGAGTCGATTATATATATATATATATATATATATATATATATATAAGCCGGTGATCGATGTAATATATCTGGCTTTGGTTAGATCCAGTGAATAGACACAAAATATTGTGAGTTCAATACCAGGCTAAAGCAAAATATATTGGAGAGTTGAGTTAAAGGGAAATAAACTGAGATATTCGGTAGAGGCATGGCACGTGGAACTAGGCAATCTACCCCGGTGGACGAAAAAAATGTTCGGTTCGAAATTCCAGTTACCTGAAGAAGGCCGAAGTGTACAACGGCCGAAACGCTGTGAATATTTCAATGAAGAACAGTCCGAATAATGTAAACAGTACGGATAATGTAAATGATCCTAACACCTTAACTCAAAGATATAGACAGATAATAAATTTAAATATTATCCCTCACCGGTAGCATTGTTAGGTGTTTCATGCAAAACACAATCTTCAGGGAGCTGACCAGAAATTGTCAGAAATGCAAAATGGCATTAAATGTTTGCTGAATGCATTTCAACACCTTGCTGCCACAACCGTAATATATTTTGTTGGGTGTTGGTTTGTTGCATTTAACAGAGAAGCTGTCGAAAAACTATATATATATATATATATATATATATATATATATATATATATATATATATATATATGCACACAAACCCCATGCATAAATTTAACGAATATTTATTTGCTAGCCTGCGTATGCACACCATCACACGCGTACATGCTTGCTTATATTTGTCCGTTTTATTAATCGATCTCTCTCTCTCTCTCTCTCTCTCTCTCTCTCTCTCTATATATATATATATATATATATATATATATATATATATATATATATATATATATGTGTGTGTGTGTGTGTGTGTGTGTGTGTGTGTGTGTGTGTGAACATTGAAGTCAACACTCAGAGGCGACTGGTTGCTTCATGCTAGACGCAATCGAAAAAGAAAAGGGTTTCAATTAGGAATTAAGGGCACTTTGAAAATTCTGGGTAGCAAAACACCCCATGTGAATAACTTAGTGTTAATTGCAAAGAATATGTTTTAGAGATTGTGTTAATGCAGGAATGATATTTCACGACACCTTGTAATCTTCAGAAAATATATATATATATATATATATATATATATATATATATATATATTGCAATCTTCAGAAACAATATATATAAATTTTTTTTTAATTTTTTATTTTCTTATTGTTCAATATATATATATATATATATATATATATATATATATATATATATATATATAAAAAGACAGGAAATGCATCCGACAAGGATTAAAACTTATTTAAAATATATACATTTAGACTATTTCCTCATTTTTGTTGTTGCAATATATATATATATATATATATATATATATATATATAATTTTTAGTCAATCTAACTGCAATAAAATGACTAATAATCAAGCAATGTTGCTATAATATTCGTTATATACTTATATATTTAAATGTGCAATATATACCGTTACTTTTAACTTATAATGTCTGTACTTATTAAATTATAGATAAAAACTGATTTGAATGTTGTCAGCTTATATTATGAAAAGTGCAACAAATTGTTTTTATTTATGAATACATCCGAACAATATAGAACATAGAATATGCATTTGATCAGCACAGTATCTCAAACATTTGAATAAATTATTATGTTATTATGTTTCATTTTAATATGGGATTTTTGTCGTTCTATATGCTTCATCAGTTTTTTTTATCTATTGATTCTGTCAACCTTGCTACTGTTTCGATTTTATCGTTAACAAAGTCGGTTTTATTGCTTGCACTGGATTTTTCTTTGCTTGAATATCGTTTTCTATTCGCATATACATCTATTTTAATGATGCACTCCAAGTTTTCTATTGGATTACTATGCCTAGCAGCCATTCTATTATTATGGTGCATTTGGAAATGTTTTTTTCGCAACTTCGGTAAAAGTCCGCTTTGCGGAAATATGAAGGCTCATATTCGCCCGCTTAATATCTACATCGTTGTGAACTTCTCGTTCAAAGACTTAGGGCAATTAGTGAAATTTCACTTGACGCCTTCATCAAATCAGAAACGCATATAAATCTACAGCTGAAAATGTGCTTCTGCTATATGCCGTGCCCTAACACGAAGTTGGCGATCATGGCTCTCCACAATTTCTTGTCCTATGTAGCTCTTAATAAATTGTCTTTTTGCTATATATCACAAAACCCTGCTCCGCCATACATTCACTCAAGCTCGACAGGCTATGAATTGCTTTCTTCTTTCTCTCTTAAATAACATCGGTCCTGTGAGTATCAAATTTTCCCAGTTCTCTTTCCTCATTATGTAACCAGAATGTTCAACTGTCGCTTCCTAATATTAAGTATAATTGTTTTTTCATTTGCCATTGTCTCTGAAACTTTGTCGTTACTAACATGCTAGGACCATAATATACTCAGCATCCTTCTGTAAAACCTTATTTCTGTTGCTTTAAGTGTCTTCTTTATCTGTAAGAAGATTGTACCGCATTCATTCGTTCGATACAAAGAAAAGTCTGCTGAACGGATTACAATACTATCTCTAAGTATTACTCCAGGCAACTGTTGTTTTATAAATCGTTTCGTTTGCTTATCTCCATGAAGGATTCAACCTAAACCTCAAATATCATGTCCATCCAATTCAGCTCTACAGTAAGTATAAAATATTCCATTTGGGAAATGTTGCTTTCACGTAATTCTCTGGCTATTTTAGACGGTTTTCTTTGTAGTGACTACTGAAATTTGGCATGTTGGTTGATTTTGTCACGATTCTACAATACGTTTTATTTATTTTTTTTCACATTCTCGACATCAGTTCCTCTCAATTATTTCTTTGCTAGACAACCCGCGTTTCGCTTTTATTAAACTTTTAAATTTTCTCATTTATCTTTTTGAGACATTTTAATGTCAGTTGTTTTTCTTTCTGTTATGCTTCCAGCATCTTTTTCTTTTTCCTTTTTTTTTTTTTCGTTGGCAGTGTTATCTCTATTCAAACTTGATCCCTATTTAAATTTACCAGTTTCATATGTTTTGTTTCAAGTCACTAAATCCCATTGCAATATTGTGTTTCTCATTTGATACGATGTAAGTTATTTATCTAGAACACACCAGAAATCTCCATCCCACCAACGGAAAAAAAAAAAAAAACTCCTGTGTCAAGTTACGGTCATTTTATGTTAATAAGGAAAATGCGGCACACGCTTTTACAATGATCTGATACAGTAAGAGGGGAGCCTCGACTTGGTTTAAATTGGACTTAAAGATCATTGTCTTGTGAGATAGATCTTCACTAAGAACAATACTTTTTTAATGATCTGATATGTTGAGCATATGATAAATAACACTTGGCTTGCATAATAATCTATCTTATATCAAAATACTTATTGAAGTTATTTAAAAAAAAATAAAAACGGATATTATAAGCAGAATATTTCCCATATATTTCTCATAGTTATATCCATTAAATTTTACCAACATGACTTGCTTTATATCAGTCTTGATATGAAAATATTGCCCTGCATGAAATAATGGTATAGATATTGATTATCTTCCTCCATATTTAACGTTTTATATCAATCTTTGCAATTTCTCATTGCCTACATTCTCTGAAGCCATTTCTACCTTCGACTATTTCTTGAACTTTCTTTTCTCTCTCTTTCTTTCTTCGTGTCTTTCTACTTTAACTTTCTTTTCCCTCTCTTTCTTTCTTTGTGTCTTTCTACTTTAACTTTCTTTTTCCTTCATGTTTCTTTTCCCCACGTTTCTATTGGATAATTCTTAGAGATGAAAAAATCGATTACACAGCCATGCTGAGGAAACCCTCAGAAACGATGAAACTCACAATAGCTTTCGAGATAAATCTGATAATCGTTGAATTGGGTGGGGACTCAGAAAATACAGCAGGAGCCTCAAACCAGATGCCCATTGAATATTGCTGCCATAACTCGCCTCTTGTTCCTGCTATCTGTTTGGAGATTCCCAACAAAATCAAAGGTTATGTTATCGGTCCTGACATAGCATCTCGTCTTCAGTCACTTCCCAACGCTTTAACAGGTCTCCCCTTGTCTTTTCTGTAAATATTTTCATGCCAGTTGTTATACTCATAATGCGTCATCCCCCTTGGGTTCTCGACTGAGTGAATTTAAGCGTACTGCTAGATTAGCAATTATGTTTCACTGCTTTACTGCTGAATTAGCTAGATGAAACAAGAAAGTCAATTCTAATTGTCTCCTTTCTCACACTTCTCGACTGTGTAAATACCTCCCTGATTCTTCCTTCCCTGGTACCTATAATCTTAACAAATGCAGCATCAATCGCTATCGCGCGTTTTCTTGAAATCTGTTTTTTTATTGTCCTTTCTCCTCACTAACATCTTCGCATTCTCTTTCATTCTCAGTATTACTGCCATCATCACGTTGCTTGCTGTGAAATAATTTTAAAAATATGAGAAAAAAAATAGGATGACTTTATGATTGTCTATATAAAATTTGACACGTGGAGATATAATAATTGCTATTGCAATTTGAATGACTGTATAATAGACTTCATTGTTTATAAGCCAAAAATGATATTGTTCTAATCGTTTTTGATGACCTAAAAGGAAATCGATCTTTCTTTTATTTCTATCGTCTTCACTGCTACCGATTTTAAAGGTAATATTTAGTTTCTGTAAAACATTAGCGTATCCTACATCGGCCATATATTTTTTTTAAACCTTGCCTCTCATTCAATGTAAATTTACCATTCTTTGTCACTAAAGATCTTATCGCTGTCTCTCTCTCTCTCTCTCTCTCTCTCTCTCTCTCTCTCTCTCTCTCTATCTATCTTTAAACACGTAATCATTTCCCTCTCATTCTAACCGTTCTTGTTTCGTTTATTTTTAAGTCTTTCTCTTCACCATTGCCATAACGATTGACACGCATTCCTTCTCCTACTACTATCACTCCTCTTTCCATCTACTACGTTCTTTCTCCTCCTTTCACTCCCACTCTATAGTCAGCCTTTCCCAATCAGCATAAACTTCCCGCCTACACCAGCTCACCATCATGTCCCTTTGCTTGCATATAAAATTTCTCATCGTTTGGACTCATCTCAAATCATACGTGTTATTGTCACGATACTCCTCCCTAGATTTTGTTTTCTCCTCGTTCCCTGTCTCCTTCCCTGTGGCCCTGGGGACCAAACTGCGTTAGTCATAGCCATTTCATAATGTGACCACTGCGTTCGTTACACGTCATCGCGCTATGATACGATTTGTCTAGTCTCCCGTTGCCAGACCCGAAGCAAGAGAAGCACAGTCCCTTATCAATATTTGCATCTCTGAAGTGAATTCACGAAAAAGTCCCACAATCATTGAGAAGAAAAAAAAATGGAAAGCCAAGTCATGGAAAAAAAATCAGTAATATACAATTTTCAACTGAAAAAAAAGAATTTAAAAAAGAATAAAAATAAAAGCGACAAAGAATAAAAAAGAAAAGCAATTGAGAAAACAAAATAAAGTAATAAAAAAAAGCAGGAAATCATTAGAAAAAAAATCAACACGTAAGTAATGGCTGGCTACTCGCTTCTGAGTAAACACATCAACTAGGGTGGTTAGCTAATCCCCGTTGCAAATGCTTTTTCAATCCTATTCGTATTTTTTTCAACACCACAGAGTCAACCACTGCTTTATATTACATCTCTAGTGAGTAGACCTAACTTAGAGAAAGAAAGCGAGAAAATCTGGCTTGATCCGTAGTCGAACAATTCTACTAGGCTTAAACCCTTAATTACAATTCCTCCAGACTTAACAAAAAATCGATGTCTTCCGAAGAGTTTAGATTCTGTTACACGTCTTGTGTTTTTTCGGGTAATTGTCAAAGGTGCAAATTACTGGCATCATCTCTTCAGTCATCTTGACAAATCGGCTCGGTGAGAATTGAACCGTAGCCCCATGAACAGAGCACTAAATTTCTAACCAGCCGGCCATACGCCCATAGCAACAACAACAAAAAAAAATGTAAGGAAAAGAAAAAAACTATGGAAAGAGGTGAAGAAATGAAGAAAGATATAAATAAAGCAATGTAGGTGAATGAGACTTAAAGCCATATCAAGTTAAAACACAGGTTCTTGTACGACCAGAGAAGTTAAGCAACGTCGAGCCTGGTCAGTACATAGATGAGTGATCGCTTCGGTACACCAGGTACTATAAGCTTGGGTGTTCAGCTATTGAAACGGATAGTGGCTCGGAGTTGTTAGTTGGAGGGCCGAGTTCCAATTCCCGTTGTTTTCGTTATATTTACTTGCGCACGGATAACCTTGGGAAAGGTATGAATCCCACTCTTCTCCCTAGTTATGGGTTAAATAGTAAGACTTGAATGACTAAACCATTATTATCTAAAAAAAACAAACAATTCTTACAATCTAAAATATTTTCTGGTTTTAAATAACCTGCAAATTACACTATTTTCATTGTTCGGACTATTGTTTTCATCTTTTTTGCCATATTTATCATAACGTTTCGGCCTTTGTACGCTTCGGCCTTTTTCAGGTGGTTGGAATGAAGAAGGTCAGAGCGTACAACAGCCTAAACGTTGTGATAATTATGGCAACAAAGATGAGGACAATAGTCCGAACAATGTAAATAGTGTAGATAATATCTCCTCTCAGAAATATAGGCAAACCTGTAAAGTGTTGATAAGCCGTTTGAAAATGAATGAATTATTCAATCAATTTAGATGAATGAGCAATAGAGTGAAATTAAACGCGAAATCTGAAAAGGAAAAGGACAGAGAGAAACGTGTGAAAGAAAATTATATAGTGAAAGAAGGTAAGAAAAAGTATATCATTTATATTTAGGAAGCTTAGTATAACCCAGTAGGTGGGCGTTAAAGATTAAAAAAAATCTATATTCTTGTACCAATGTTCCACATTATGAGGATTTGCTTATATGATTAGAAAGTCTTTGATTACAACCGATATTTTTTAGGTACTGAGAGATCTTGAAAGAAAGCTATGATACTGACATATCGTGTTACACCTTTAAAGTGATTAAGATCTCTATGAAAGGAAAGAAAAAGTTTAAAAAAAAAAAAAGGATTTATGTTTTAATGAAAAATGAGTCAATAAATATATTTTTTTAAATCACTTTATCCCAAGTAAGGAGATAATCCTACTAAGTGGCAAGGGGTTACTGGGAGTGAAAGAAAAATAAAAGACTTTAGAAGGAAACAGAAACCCAATCCTTAACTAGAAACAAGATTAAACCTCAAGTCCTGTTTAACAGACACAGAAGGAATGTTAATCGGGTGATATACTAACGTATTTACACACATTAAATGAAAAAATAATTAGAAGAAATAACAAATGTAATAGGAAATAAAATATATTTTCTAAAATATAACAGTGAATATGATGCGTAACACAATGTGGATCGAAATCCTTAAAGCAGCAGTCAGGAGCAAGGCTAGCTTGTTCCCAATAGCTTAAGAGCAGTGATTTATTCGAAGTGTAAAGAAAATCAAATTGAATGCGTTAGAGTAGAAAGAAAATACGTATTGCTAAAAAGACGATAAGATGAATAGTTATAAAGAACATCCGAAAAGAAATACAAATCTCAGAAAATGTGTATTATGAGAGAAATGAAAAAAAAACGAGACATAACGATACCAAAATAGAATTTGTAAAATTCAATAATTTCGTATAAGTTACTAACAAATAAAAACAAAATAATTAGACATTATCTAAAAGTTCGAATGAATTTTCTTTTCCCATATGAAAGCTTTTTATTCGTTATCTCAATAACAAAATGTCACAATCAGTCTCGTCTTTTACGCTTCTAAAAGCTATGAATTCGAAAATTAATTTATTCGTGTGATTGCTATATATGGCTTTACTTCTTGTTGGTGTGTATTCGGTAGCTGTCAGATTTTTTGTTGAAGTGTCTCTTCCTTTTATTCTGTTTTTGCAATTCCTTCTTTGATTCGTATTTACATTAATCTATAATATGTGCATGATACATGGCGACAAGAATGCGGAAGAAAATCCAGTTACATTATAAATTAACATTTTAAGTTTGCCTGTTGCTAAGTAACTCGTGTTAGACAACTTTCAACAAAGTATTCTTGAGGCTATGCTTTTAAATTCCTTATGAAACATTAAATGCTCTCAGAAGGTATTGCAGGTTTTTCTAATATTGATGACAGCTAATGAAATCTAACTTACGTGTAAGTTAAAAACAATGAAGAGGCAATATAGCTACACACATATGTAGGTATATGTACACATTTATTTAACAATATACATGTACATATGATCTACGGAATTCATATACACTCAATAAGAAATGCATGAAGATTCATTAGACTATGTTGAGTTTTAATGCTTTTGACTAAGTAATGGCTGTATACAAATTTTGAGGGTTGATCATTTAGTCAAATTTGGATAAGTGGGTCGAGGTAGAGAATTTTTACATCAAGGTAGAGAATATATGTTTATATGCGTGTGCATATTTGCGAAAATCCTACTACACTGTATTTAAAATATTATATATATATATATATATATATATATATATATATATATATATATATATATATATATATATATATAAAGGAAATATGTTGTAGTGGTTCCAACGAGAGAAAAGTATGTATATTAAAGAAGAGGGGTGCTGCAAACGTTTTTTGGTTGTAATGTGGATTTATTGAGAAAAATATTATACTTTGTTTTTACATAATTTCACGACACGTGTTTCTGGTTTGGTCTCGCAACCGTCTTCAGGTGAAAGTGGAGATTTTTACATATTATTAAAAATAATTAATTTTTCTTCATGTTCAATGTGGAATATTCTCGATATGAGACATTCTGTTTGTGTGTTGGCAATCCGAATTTTCTTTCTAGAATTGTCAATGAAGAGTTCTGCGTGAAGGGTCATAAAACAATTAAGGTTTGTCCAGCGAGTAGTTATCGGCATTTAATCTTATATGAAGAAAAATTTGGAAAAAACAAACAAAAATCCTTAAATGCAATTCTGTTGTTTAAAATGAATGAAATGTCGACGTCTGACGTTTCGGTTTAATAAACCTTTTTCAAGACAATATTCATTAAAATACAATTCAGTTCAATTTGACAAAGACGATGGACATAAACAACAAATTTTTCTTCATTCTGTCGGATCTATATCCATTTACATTTGCTTACACACACACACACATATATATATATATATATATATATATATATATATATATATATATATATATATATATATATATATGGCAGACGCTCCTGTCGTATTCGATGTATGAGTGTCAAGCAGCTCAGTTCGTAGGAACCGACAGGCCAGACACCTGCACAGATGTTTTGTTTATAGTGGTGAAGGCTTTTTGTAGAACCAACCACACTTATTGAAGGGCCGAATACAGAGACCTGGTGCACTGCGTGCCACAATGTCCACAAACGAGCCTCCGCATGTTTTGAATTCAGAGTTGTCATTCTTCTAGAACAGTTGCCACCAAGGCTATAGAACCCAGTCTGTCCTGTATTTGTGTGTGTGCTTAAATACATTTTCTAACTTTCTTACAAATTCCCTTGGGAAATGCATGTGTCCATTCTTCTTCTCTCTTAACTGCTATAGGGGAGTCTTGGGATTTTAGTCTAAGAGACGGTCTACTCTGAACTTATAACGTTAAAGACGACAACGGGAAATTGCTCCAATATATTTTTCAATGATTTTTCTGGCAATCCAAATATTCTGGGATCTTCAGAATGCCTTGATAATCAAGGTCTTAAAGGTACACCGCATTAAAAAGAAAAACGATGCAAAAATGCAATTCTTTTAAACAGAGATTGTAAATCATAGAAATGATGATAATTGCTTAATCACAGAAATTTCTTCCAAGCAAAAATAAATCAATCTAGATTACTATACTCTTATGAAATTTAATCTCTAAAAGACAGCGAATGCTACAGAATGTTTTTTTTCCAGATGAAGAAGTAACTTGAAAGAACAGCGTTGTGATTCTATAGGCAGGTCCTGGGAATAACTTCTACATGAAAACGTTGAAGTTGCAAAAAAATGAGAACTAGAAGGAAACATACTTTAAATTAGAAAGTGATATTTAAAATACCTCAAAAGCGTTATGAGGAATTCCATGTCGAAAATCTAACGTCTTGGAAGCAAGGAGAGACAGAGTTTTAAAAGGATTAACGAGGTAATGGATAGAACAGCGGAACAAAGTGCAATGTTATAATGTCAAACGTCGCTAAGTTCAACAACAGACAGGAAGCTCAGGAGAGCCATGATCGCTTATTTCCTTAAGGCATGCGACGCATAAAAGCAAGATCATCGTTGGCTTGGTTGAATCCTGCAGCTCGTCTCAAATTTTACGGCTCAGGTAGAGGTAAGAATAAATCTAACCGACGTTTGGTGCAACGTATAAACATGCCTGAATCATCACGTCTATTTCCTTCCTGGGATTAAAATGAAAAGATTTTGGCACACTGAGCGGAGATAATACTTAATCTTTGGTGATAATACAAAAATATATCTTTGACACTGCAAGCTAGTAATGCTCTTACATCTTCTTTGTCAATGTAACCCTGACGCGATTTAATGTAACCAAGAGTTCCCTGCCCCCCATTAAAATGTCTGACAGTTAACTTCCTGAGAGCAATTCCCTGCGTCTGCTCGGTCTAACGCTGACTACTGACCTGAGATGGAACAAATACATTGAGTCAACTGCTTCTTCCACCGCGAGGAAAGTTGGCTCTCTGTGCCGCGCCAGGAAATTTTTCTCCCCTGAATCGATACTTCAAATATACAAAACAACCATTCGCCCTTGCATGGAGTACTGCTGTCATATATGGGCTGGAGCACCTTCTGCTTACCTTGGAGTTCTTGACAAGATCCAGAGACGGATATGTAATCTAATTGGCCCTGATCTGGCGTCTCGTCTGCAGTCGCTCTCTCACAGACGCACCGTCGCCTCTCTCTGTCTTTTCTACAAATACTTCCATGGTAATTGCTCTGATGAGCTGCTTTCACTGGTCCCCAGACTCCATGAATTCAAGCGCCCTACGAGGCTGGCATCCTGCCCCACCCTTACACTGTAGAAACTTTTAAATGTAGCCGTCTTCTACTCCAATAGCTTCATACCTCGCACCCTCTCGCCTGTGGGGAACACCCCTCCCCAATTATTGTTTCCCTGAGAGCTATAATCTACAACTGTTCAAATGTAATGTCAACCGACATCTCCAGTTACCTTGATCTACCCACTCTCCCTCTCCTCGTCCTTTTTTCTATCACTCCTATCTGCTCTCGCTTCAAATCTTCCGCAACCCCCTGCATCCTAGTGGCTTCACGCCTTGCTCGCGGCGTAATGCTTAAAAAAATGTCCCTTTATTTCTTCATCTGTAGACGTGGATGTTAGTTGAAGCTGAAACTGATCAGATGCTTTTGCTCTCATGAAACACTTAATCCGTTGACATTGTCATCACGTGTATTAAAATCAAGAGAGATTTTCCTTTTGTAGTTTTCAATCATGTTTAAACGATCTTAAATAATATATTCTATACAAGAAAAAAGATAAAACACTAATAATATATTTTATATATATATATATATATATATATATATATATATATATATATATATATTCTTCTCTGTCCTGGACATTCTGTTCTATTGGGATTCTATCCTATTGGGAATTTATATATATATATATATATATATATATATATATATATATAGATAGATAGATAGATAGATAGATAGATAGATAGATAGATTTCTTTTTTACTGCTTATCAACCATTCGCTAGTGGATATTTTTATTTATATCTGGTAGTTTTCTGTAAGTCGACTGGGGGATATTTTGTGATAAATTCTACTGTCAGGACGTGGGCGATCAAGAATCACCTCAACTTTCTATCCTTTTGTAGTACATAGCAATGCTTTTTCTTTTTAATATCTCTCACACTCCCTCTTCACTTTTCTTTTACACAAGCTAATCTGTTATATATATATATATATATATATATCTAGTTGCCTTCAGTGTGCCATATCATTTTCAAATTCACTAAGCCCTTTTATCCCATTACGTGTCCAAATAATTTCAACTGACTCTTTCAGATTCAAAACGTTCGTTTTATTTTCATTTAACTTAAAACTTTATTTTTTGCTTATTGCCTACGTTCATGTTATTCTCAGTATCCTTCTGTAGAACCACATCTCTTCTGCCTTATTTCTTCTCTTACTCAGTGGGGAAACTGACCCGCATTCCATGTCATATAGGGCTGACATTTGGTAGCATTCAAAACATGTTTCTTTTTTCTTCTTCCAAACTTACTGACTGAAACAGTATATATATATATATATATATATATATATATATATATATATATATATATATATATATATATATATATATATTTGTATTGTTATCATGGAAGGATAGACACCTATCTATATGCAAATCGTATCAGCATCTGTGCACTTTCTAAGAGTAAAAAAGATTTTCAAATATAGTTTTAAAATTGTATGTAAATTTCCGAAACTTCTTTCAATGTAACGGATGTGATCTAAACATGCATTTATAACAAGGTAAATTAGTATTAATCTGAAAGATAAAAGGCTTGATTTTATCTTATGTACGATATTAACTGGTTTTAAACAATCTTGAAACAATGATTATTTGAAGGTAGTCAAGTTTTTTTCCTGTTAGCAACATTTTTATCAAAAATCATTTTGTTTATTCGCATATGTAACGTTTGTTAATCATTGTTAACAACAATATTAGGTTTTTTAATTTTAATTTCCGAGAAACATGTTTATTACATTCTAGTCAATGAGATAAAGATGAAATACACTATTACAATATTGTTTTGTAATCCACAAACAATACATTTAAGTGAAGAGCATTATATTCTTGGATGTGTAAATGTTTTAGACGAGGGTATTTGGATTGGTGTATCGAGTCTGTTGCGTTTCCTTTTGTCTAAACACCTTTGGAAAGATGTGGAAACCATATCTTCTACACAGCTAGCTGTAGGTTAATATCAGTATAGACTGGGTATTCCAGTTTGTTTGGCAAGGAGTCTTGAGAAAAACAAATCTGATATCAAAATGAGTTCGTCTTCTAAAGAAAAAAATATTTTTTACGCGACAGGGAATAATACCTGCTGAAAATAAAACATGATATTCTTATTTAAAAAAAAAACTGAGTTGATTTGGGGGAATAAAGAATGTACTCTTCTATAGCGTGTCAAGTCGCCCCAGTTTCAATGTATCAGTCAGCCCCAGTTTAAATTGTATTGTAAGAAAAAAAAAATCTGACAGGAGATGCTTGAAGCGTAGAATATATACTGTTTATTGTCACAATTCCGATATCATCAACGGAACATGACAACATGAAAAAAGTGAAAGTGCAGATTATACTTGGAAGTGGGGGGGAAGTTTTTTTTTTATTGTTTTTATGAAAATCGTTACATTCTTAGAGAACATGAAGCACAAATTCAGAGGAAAATTGTAGAAAACTGACGCCATCAAGTGGTGTAAACTAAATTTAAAGTGCATGAATCAACCTGGTATGTTTTAATAACCAGATGCGCTCTTCATATCTCTCACCCCTATTTCTCTCTTTTTATATATATTATATATATATATATATATATATATATATATATACACACACACACACACATATATGTATATACACGTAAACACCCACCCACACACACACACACATATAAATCCCTCCCTATAATCTATCTTGTCTCTTTAACTATCCCTTTTACACTCTCTGTTAAATTACAAAAACTTACACTACCCATCAATTTTAATTTCATTTCATTTTTGGAAGTGCTATCTGATGATCCGGTGTCCTTTAAAAGGGCTCTGGTGAAATAATTTATTACATGGAACCTTAAAGTGGTCTGTTTTTTATTTAAATTACACACACACACACACCATGAAAAAGTGGAAAAACAATAGTTTAGCGCGTTTCATCCATAAAGATATCAGACCAAAAGTGCTTACGTTGATGCAAATACACAATCGCTCGAAGTAGAGGGTTCGCTGAAATGCATTTAGTTATGTAGTCTAGATAATTTACTTTATTTTTCTGTTTGTTTACTTTTCTGTATTACTTTTTTTATAAAATATCTATCATATTGGTAAGCGAAAAACTGCCGAGAATGATGAACTGTTGCAAGCACCTGGTCTCATGTTTTGTGCTGATGATCTAGCGATTAAAACACCTTCTATAAACTTTGGTCTTAGTTAACTGCTTCTTTTCTGTTAAGTGAATTAGGTTATTTACATCGAAATTATGGTTCGATACGGTGAGCAATTAATGCATTAGAAAAATATACTATAGTGATTTTCCAAGCGTATATCAGATGTGACACAATGCCGAAAGTAGGGGATACCCATTGAGAATCGAACTCAATACTCAGTTGTAATTGTTCTAGCGAGACAAACTTGTTAACCATTACACCGCCTGGAGGTGCCCAAAATATCCTTAAATCTATCTGAATATGATTAATTTGTCAAGCAGGTGGATTCTTGACAATATTGACCTGGACAGGCGATCCAAACCTGAGGCAACATCGAGACATACTTGAAAATATTATCTATCATATGAGTGTTAATGGGTAGGTCTAATTGTTTCGTCAACATTAGACAATACGCCCTGGTAGATAGTTACTACTATGTGGTGCTTCCTTCTCTAGATATCCTAAGCATCTATATCCTTGTGCCAAGCTTGTGTAAACTAAATGTTTGACCCTTTTGAGAGAGAAAGTTAGTTGGTTGTTTTTGCTTAGCGACATATCAACATCTATGGGTTATTTCATACCGAATATAGATTTTTTTAAAATCTTTTACGCCCACCTACTGAGTTATACTAAGCTTCCTAAATATAAATGATATACTTTTTCTTACCTTCTTTTACTAAATAATTTTCTTTCACACGTTTCTCTCTGTCCTTTTCCTTTTCAGATTTCGCGTTTAATTTCACTCTATTGCTCATTCATCTAAATTGATTGAATAATTCATTCATTTTCAACGGCTTATCAACACTTTACAGGTTTGTCTATATTTCTGAGAGGAGATATTATCTACACTATTTACATTGTTCGGACTATTGTCCTCATCTTTGTTACCATAATTATCACAACGTTTAGGCTGTTGTACGCTCTGACCTTCTTCATTCCAACCACCTGAAAAAGGCCGAAGCGTACAAAGGCCGAAACGTTATGATAAATATGGCAAAAAAGATAAAGACAATAGTCCGAACAGTGAAAATAGTGTAATTTGCACTATTTGCTTAACTTTGGTGATCTACGGGAACCGGTGTTTTAACGTGACGTGGCTGCAAGTGGAAAACAACATACAGAAAGCAACATAATACTCTCTTTGGGAAACAGACTTATCTCCTCAGGGGCTAAGCGATCATGGTCCTCCACAACATTCTATACTTAGTAGCTCTTAGCAATGTTTGTCTTTTTACTAGTCCCACACTCCCATTCATCGTCCTTTCATACAAGTTATTCGCTCCTCTTGTTTCCAATTTTTCCTGTGAGTGTAACATTTTCCTAGCCCTATTTCTTACAGTCATTTTTATAAGATAAAATGATTTATAATGATTAAGAAAGGACATTATATCGATTACAGAAAAAAAAATTAATTGTTAATCGTAATCACTGAAGGGATTTTAAATCTAAAAAAATATATAATTTTCGTTCCACGTATAAATAATAGTTTCCTGTGAAACTAATTAATGATTAAGTGAAAGATATTTCCCTTTTGATTGTAAAGCTGAAATCTCTAACCTGCAGGGTATTTTCACTGGTTAGTGTTTTTTGATCAATGGGAAATTAAAGTATTTTTTAATTATAAAATTTTTCTGCCAAATTATAATTATATTTGACATGATTAATTATTAACATTATTATAAATAATTAAAAATACAGATATTTCCATTAAGGTTTCAATCGGGTAATTTATTTCACGCGATTAAATCAGTAATAACGTCTCGGCGAATTCACCCAGAAGGCAATCTCTTTTAAAAGGCAACGAATGTTATTCTTAAAAATCAAAATATACAATTTAAAAATAATTACAATTTCTCCCAAATGGCATCCTAAAATGTAGAATTTAAATCAAATTTTAATTTAAAATTATTAAGAACTTAATTAAATTTATAGTATTTTTTTAAAACTTTTTATGGCATTTCGATTTGTGGTTAAATTCTTAATCAATATGTTCAAGAATGTGTTTGCATTCTTATGTATATTTCTTTATAGGCCGGAATTTTTAATTTAAAATTTCTGGTCATATATGAAGTCATCGGTTTAATTGCACGTTATAATGTATTAACATCGTAGTAAATGCCTCGTCCATAATCTGTTAGGTGTTTTCCGTGGACGCTGTTGATGTATATTCAATTCGTAGTAAAATCCATTATTTTGAATGATGTCGCAGTCCACCATGAGTCGACAACAAATAACACACAGATCAAATGAGACCACTATGACATTTCATCCCGTTGGCGGATCTCATAAATATGTCATTTTTCTTAATCTTATATTTTTCCTTTAATATTTCTCCCAGTCCTTTTGAGTTAAGAATATCCGACTCTAACAGAGGAGGAAAAACCTCATTATAGCAGTCACATTTACTGTACTTATATCTATTTTTTATTCTTGCGTAAAACAAACTTATGTCTACATTTTTGTTACTGATGCAAACGAAACCTCTGTCTAACTTTCTGACACTTGATTAAACCAAATCTATGTCTACCTTTTTTATTCTTGTACAAACCAAAACTCTATGTGTTTTTTTTACTCTAGTGCAAACTTAACTTAAAATGGTTATCTTAGTATTTTTTATTAACTGTGTTTAGCCTTTTATTTCATTGTTAAGGCTTGTCAATAATAAAAAGCAATTAACATTGGATGAAATACAGAATTTAATTAAAAACATAATTTCTTATATTATATTGTTCAATTTAGTTTTCATCAACATACCCCTCTGTTACATATGAAATTGCTTAGGAAATTAATTACAAACTTTATCATCAGTTCTAATCTGAAAACAATTCATTGATAATTCTATTATTTCGTTCATAAATTTGGAATTTTTTTCTCAGGTTCAAAGAGAAGCTTGTATTCCCCGATGAAGTCTATGTTTATAAGAACGTCAGAGTAACCCTCATTTTAGTCAAATAAATATATTTGTTGTTAAATATCATTATCACGATGTTTTTCACCGATTATAGCAATTTGGTGAAATGTCGCATATTCGCTAGATGAATTTACGATGATGCATGAAGAAAGGAAAGGGCATGTCTCGTTGTGCAAAGATTTGTAAAATCGTCTTACGGTCGATTTTAATAATTTAGTGAGTTCGATTCTCACGCAAAAACTATTACTCCAGAACCTTGGTAATTTTAGTAAATACATCTATGAACGTTTAGTATTAACTAGCAGTAGAGCCCGGCGTTGCCCGGGGATGTAACAGTAAGAGATAGATCAAGTATCGACCATCATAAAGATTGAAAAATAAAATTGACAAAGATTATTGTTTAAGGTTGACGGACACGCATGTCTTAATTAGTTTTTTTTTTCTTTCTTTTTTTTTTACGAATTGGTCAAACACAAACTCAAACAAAAACATTGTTTTCAATCGTTATGAGTCTACCGATTGAATAGAATTTTATTATAAACAATTGTCTTGTAAATGGAATTTTAAAAGCATTCTGAATGTAAAAATAAAGAAAAAAGTGTGCTAGACAATAAGAAACACTAACTGCCAAAAAAAAAGTGAAATTTTTTTTAAATCGGTTGAAAAATGTAGGAAATCCGATCCCATATATAAACGAACACACGCACACACAAACAACCTGGGTTTTTATAATAAGTATAACTCGATATGAGTTGTCCCCCTTTCATTCTTGCGATGCCTCTTAATCGTGTTTTCAAATTGATTTTGTGCAAAAACAATTGTGTTTTTCCAATTTTTGGCGCTGTCACAACCACCGCAAGGTAATTTTACGTAGTCCTGTGAAGTTTTGTTGAAATCGGTTGAAAAATGTAGGAAATCCGATCCAATATATAAACGTACAGACACACACACAACCTGGGTTTTATAATAAGTATTATTTATCGTACTGGCATTCTTCTTTCACACATCCAATTGTGTGTTAATTTGGGTCCACACTAGGTGCCCTAAGAATGAATGTAATTCACCATTCGCAAGAAAGAAAGCACAAATGATTAAATATAAGTTCCGTATTAAACAGATATATCTGGTAGGTTAAATCTTAACACAAATGCGATAGACTACAACTTCCTGCCCATCGCTCCATTCCAAAATTACTTAATATTAAATGAAAGCGGTGCGATGTTTTATATGTGCTCACTGTTGGTACCTTATTGTGTCGAAGTTTTTTTTTTTTTTTTTTTTTTTTTTGTTTTTTTTTTAATAGAAACGTGTTCAGGCTTTTCATCAAGATATTCTTCGTCTATCCAAACTAGACATAAAATAAGCGGGTCAATACGTGCAACTCAAGAAACAGGAAAAATGATCGGGAAAGTGTGGTCCTTTTTTATTCTTGTAAGATGATATCAATAATTTTTCGGAATAGCTCGCGAGAGACAGTAACTTGACAGGTGAATAATTCTAACAATCCGTTCAAATTTCCCAAATACTTTCGTAGTAGTTCGTCTTATTATTGATTTTCAATGAAATTTCAAGTCTGTTCATTGGCTGAATTTTGAGCCAGAACATTTTGAACAGCCAATTCAATTATGTGTCATGCTTGATACACGCTTAGGCGATCGGTAATCTTTCGATACATGACCGATGAAGCGGATTTTTTTTTACCGCAGTAGGTTGCCATTTCTTTCTGCAGTAGACCAGTTGCTATCCAAGGCAATAGAACCCGGCCTGTCCTGCTATTTGCCCATAGCTGGGGGAAGCAGAAGAGGATTCATACCTTTCCCAAGGGTATTAACACCTAAGTGAAAGTAATGAATTGGAATCGAACTCGGCTCACCGATTCCTCAATCCGCGATACTATCCATTACGCCACCCCATGAATCCGAAGCCTCTTCTTCTCTATCCAACTATGCGTAAATAGCAGGACAGACTGGATTCAACTTGGATGACAACCGGTCTACCGCAGAAAGAGATGCCAACCTATTGCGGAAAAAATCTGCCACATCAGCCATGTATCGAAAGATAAATGATCGCCTACGCGTGTATCACTCATGGCGCATAACTGACTTTTGAACAGCAGCACTTTAGAAAAAAATAAGTTAAAAGGGTTTCTTGGTTGGGATAGAATATATCCTTTCAACAGCCACCGGAAGTAACAGACTTTCATCAATAAATGTTATATTAAAGTACACAAAAATTTTATTTTTTAAAATTAAATTTTCTTTATCCCGTACGAGGGAACATACTTCAATCTTCAATCTTTAATTTAAGTATTTTATAGAGTGATTAGAACGTCGCTTCCTGATCATTAGAACAAGGTTCAAATCTCACCATGTTCGATTTGTCAGGAAGGTAACTTCTTCATGTTATTTGTCTGGAGGCTGTGATCTCAATGTGTGGCTGAAAAACATACCACTGGTTGACCAAAGTCTTGTGAGTGAAACTGTGTAGACGGAAACCTTTGGGAGCCGTCAATGGTAGCGTTAGCACAAAGCACTAAGTCACATGTCACCGTAACCTAAAGATTTGAGCGTACTGGTTGTGTTCAAGCTGTTGATCGCGATAGATAACACGCTCTCCTCCCTAAACTGCAGATAAGATCCGCTCAGTTGAGTTACAGTATAAACCAAAGGTTGTATCTGTGAATGTTGAACAAACAAAAATGTTCCTGACCCGGCGTCTGCATCAGGGCTCAACTAGTCGCCGTAGTAGACAGTCATCCCCATCCTTGGATATTAGTGGACATCCATCCATCAATTGTCTTAAATAATTGAATCGAGCTTTTTCGGCATTCGCTTAAATCTTTCTAACGTCTAAATCTAATACGAGTGGAAGATAATTCTATCATAATTAAATGGCGGAGGTTTAACAATTCAGTTTTAAAATTTGAGCATGATAGCGTTAGTGCGCAACACACATCCAATATTTCTTTCACGACATTATATAAAAGTAAATTATTTGATATATTCAATGCCTTTTTTAATAATTTAACGACAAGCAAACGTTAAAAATCACTAGGACGCTAGGGATTAATGAGTGGAAAAAGCATTATTAAATTTAATAGGACCAATAAAAGAACAGATATTACTGAGAACAGAATATGACGATTGGACGCTGAATTATTATTGTGGTCTTGTTAGGGCTAGAAATAATGAAACAGTAGAGGATTTGAGTTAAAGAAATATACTAACAGAAACAGTAATACAAAAATATACAAACGAGAGTGTTACAGCAAGAATTTTCGGTCCAAACGTCAGAGCTGATTCCTGGAAACTTACCTCTCCAAAAGGCAGTGCCTGCTCCTATTCATAGCTGGCAGAGTCCATGCGTGCGTGGATCAATTACCATAACAATTATTTACAATTTTTGATTATCAAAATTGACTGGTAAGCAACAACCAGGAAAATATTTTCACAAACGATAACTGCGGCAGAAAAAAAACTGTTAGCATAAAACCTATCTATCAATTTCAAATGTAAAATGATGAGACATATTTGCTAATCTATTATTGCGGTGTCAAAGATGAAAGCTCATCAGAACAATTACCATGAAGATATTTATTGAAAAGGCACAGGCAATCTACATTACGGCGAAGGAAAGTAACTAAAGCTGAGATGCCATGTCAAGATTAATAAAATTGTATATTCTTCTTTGGATTTTCTCCGGAATCTCTAAATGCATAGCAAAAATATTAGAACTGATGTGACAGCAATATTCAATTAATGGTCGAATGTTAGATGTATAGATGTGTAAGATTGATGCTGGTGAGAGAAAGTGTCTGGCACGACAAAGTAAATCAACTTTCATTGCAGCAGTCCTCGCAATTGATTCATGTCAGTTAGCCCGAGAAGGCACATTGAGTCATTCTCCTGGATGTTAACATCAGTCATGCTTATGGAAGGCAAAAAAAGATTATCTAATACGATTAAAAGTGAACATTTTTTGGAGGCTAAACCCCTCCTTCCACCAAAAATATAAATAAATAAATAAAATAAAAAAACCCCAAAAAACAGTCAACGCTTGACACAGTTAACAACAAATTGAAGGTCATTTATTTAAATCAGCTGTAAATTTGATCTTATCGAATATATCAGACTTACCATTAAATTATTTGATAAATTCATTATCCCCTTTCATTGTTTAATAAAATATGTTATTCAGTAGCCTTTTGTTTTTTTTTCCGTTCATCCCTTACAACATAAGATCAGTGGTTGATGTATAACAAATCTCATGCTACATTTGGGAATATGATTTAAATTCAGCCTATCGAAATATGTTTTAAGTAGAAAAATGCAATTGTGTTCGCATTCTTATTGTCATATTATGAAGTGTTTATGCCATAGTAGCGGCTACATCCGATTTAACCAGACGCACATTCGTTAAAAATCCTATTAACAGCAGATACGCTTCTTAGCTTTTGGGGCATGCGTAAAAAATTGAAGAATGCTTAACTCGAATTTCAAGAGACTGGCCATTCTTCATAGAGCACAGCGGATAAGAGAGAGCGTGGATAAGGACGCACGAATGATCAAACACCTTTATTTACAGGGTCTATCATAAGAACATTCCTTATATTTAAACATTTTCCAGGAATTATCCTTGGACATTCTCTCGACTAAAAGTTCCGGATAGAATAAAAGTTTATATCTCGTTTTGATCATCCTTTTATTTATCTATATCATTCTAACTCATTACATGTAATTTTTGTAACTCTTTACACGGCATCTTTTCAGCCTCAAAAGCTACACAAAAAACAATATTAGGTATTTTTAATAAAAATATAGATTATTTCAAGAATGGACTGTTCACTAACTAGTCAAGCAACTGACGATCATATATGATATTTCTGCAATCCGATTTGCATTTTTTGTTTCCGAACGAAAGCTAAATAAACTTATAGTTGTATGCACGTTTTCACGGCTATGTTTTAAAGGTAGTTTTTTTTTATTTTTAATTTTTATTTTTTTGTATTCTTTAAAGCGAGGAATGCCTTTGCCGCATTAACATAGCTATGAATGAATTAAACCGGTTGAATGAAAGTAAATGAAAGGGACTAAACCGGAAACTGAACTTCGCTCAAAACAACCACTTCCGGCGGTCATAAACGCCACGCTACCGACACATCACAGTCTCTCTTACTCTGGTAAAGTATATGATTTTTTTTTTCAACAGCGTTCCACATGAACGAATTGATGAAATATTTTCACACTTTTCAGACTCTATTCTTTCTGGTGATTGATTGCTCTGAACGTTCATCTTCAAGCGGCAATCGACCGACCTTGAAACGCCTCTCAAAAAACTGACGAAGCATTTTAAGGGTCTCGGCGGCAGATTCGCCAAGCTTCAAACATAATTTGCTTCAAGCATGCTGTTCAAAATTGTCCGCTGTCGAAAAATTGCAGTGCCGTTCTAACACAGCCTGAAAGAATTTCGCGCAATAACCGATCATGATTTTATATCAGGAATTCTAGCATGCTGTGTAGTGCAGGCTGGATACCAATGAGCGTTAGCTACCCTTGCTATTTCCTTGAAAACTACAAAGACAGTTTTTAGAGTCCGGGAATTTCCAACTATCACCTTGTAGAACTGACCTTTCAAACGAGACGTTAATTTTCATCTCTGTATTTACTCATTGTGTCACTGTATAAGTAACACATTCCGAAAATCTAACGAAGAAAATATTTTTCTTACAGACTCAAAGGAAAGTAGAATAAAAGCAAAGTAAATTTCTTTCTCAACGATTGCGGAACAACACATTTAGAAATACAATCTGAATTGTGAACACTTGAGAAGGCATCGGAAAATTATCATTCTATTATATTTCCCATTATATTCTTCTCCGTTCAGAACATTGGCAATCATGACTCTCCACGATATCCTGCCCCTTGTAGGTCTCAATAGCATTTGTCGTTTACTCTCCCGTACCCAGCTCCGCTATTCATTCAATCAAGCTCACCAGATAGTTTGGAAGTTGCTTTACTCTGTCTCATCCTTTCAATCTGTAATTGCCCAACATGTTCCTGGTCCTATTCGTAGGCATATATATATATATATATATATATATATATATATATATATATGGGTTGGTTGCAAAAACAATGTCGTTTTTTGAAGTTCAACTTAACGTCAAAAAACGACACTATTTTTGCACCAACCTAATATATGGATAATAATAAGGATAGCTTTCCTAGATTTCGAGGCAAAGGAATTCCTACTGCGATATAACCCGGTAGAAGGGTTTTTTCGGTATACAATATATTATATTCTCCCTTCTGAACAGTGGCGATCATGGCTCTCCACGATATCCTGCCCCTTGTAGGTCTCAGGAAATTTTGTCTTTTCGCCATCTCTCCCATACTCAGCTCCGCTCTTCATTCAGTCAAGGTCACCAGATAGGTTGGAAGTTGCTTTACTGTCTCTTCCGTTCAATCTGCCCTATGTGTTTCAAATTTTCCAAGCCTCCCTTCCTCACGCGTCTCAGAAACCTGAATGTTAATTATAATTGTCCTATCTGTTGTAATTGTTTCTATAACTTCACCGTTACTCACATGTTTGGCCCATGGTATTCTCAGCATCTTACTCTAGAATCCTGTTTTTTTATTGCTTCAAGTCTCCTCTTGAGTAGATTATCTGCATTCACTGCCATATAGGAGGACTGATACAACATAACACTTCAATAATCTTTTCTTTGTTTCTCATGATATTTTTTCTCTTTCTTAATTCTTTGCTCAGGTTTTGGAAGGCATATTTAACTATCCAAATATGCATTCAGATTTCAGTGTCGCACTTTCCGTCTTCTTTTAATGCATTTTTGGCAATTCAAAAAAAAAAAAGGACTGTGACGAGATCAATAATTACCATGAGGTCTACGCTCTGAAGGAGAAAAAGCATTATGAAAAAGTAATGAAACTTGAAGTAAAACTCTCTGATATCACTTCGTAGTAGGTTCAGTTCTATTTTATTATCTAGTGTCAGCCTTCCACTAAAACTAATTTGAGGAACCGGCGAGATATTAGCAGAATCAACAGCGACTCGTATTTCGAACCTGATTATTTGTCTTTCTGATTATACACAATCAGATTTGACAGAGAAGAATTAAAGTCATCTCTATGTCTACTCAAAGAAGAAAATGGTACAATCAAAGTAAAAAAAAGCTTACGGCTACATCACATTGAAATACCGGTTCTCGTACGATCACCAAATTTGAGCAACGTCGAGCCTCGTCATTAACTCTAGGGGTGATCGCTTGGGTATATCAAGTGCTGTAATCTTAGATGTTCTGATGGTGTAATCGATAAAGGCTGGGATTTGGTAATTGGATGGTCTTGATCCAATTCCAGTTGGGTTCGCTATATTCACAGATGTAGAAATACCCTTGGAAAAGGTATAATTTCATATATTATCCCACAACTATGGGTTAATTAGTACTATTAATTGTGACCAATGAATCGTCATTATCTCCACAAAATTTTTACAATCTAAACATATTTCTGGCTTTATATAGCCTGCAAAAGGTTGATAAGCCGTGCAAAATATATCAATATACGTAAAACGTAGAAAACTGTGAGGGAATCTTCTGCCAGTTTTGAAAATGTGTAGGAAATGTTATGGGAATTTTAGTTTTGGAAGACGTGTTCGACTCGCTACTTCGAAATGTTCTAAACTGACACATTCTGCCGAGATAATTGCGATGTCATTTCATCTACTAGAGCTCCCTTATCACTGAAAATTGATTACACTATATCCACCACTCAATTAATTATGTGAAATGATAAGAGTCTCCCTTAAAGCGGACAACATAGCACAGACTTAAGGGAAGAATGCAGTGTGACGGAAAAGGTGTGCCGTCATGCGAAGTGATGGGATTTCACTTGACGAGGCTTGACGTAAAGCGATCGGATTTGATAAAACTTGATGTAACGTGACGTCATTCAATAGCATATGAGGTACACGCCGAAGTGACGCTGTTGGCGAGAAAAGCGTGCAGGTCACATGAACTTTGACCGCCTTACAAGGAGAAATACTTAGCTTAAATGATGAGATGAACACTCAATGTTATTTCGTTCCGTTTTTTTTCGAAAATGTAATAAAAAAAAAATCTTCGTAGATGCATATACACACATATACTAGAGAAACGGGATCATTAAATCCATAGCCCAATCAAGAAGTATTAGCTAAATTTAGATCGGAATTTGTCACTGAATAATGCCATGTTTCTTATGAAAATTTAACAATTCACGTGATAATATTCAAAAACCGATGTAAATTGGCGATATAGATTACATGTAACTAAGCTACGTATCTGTATAACTACACACACACACACACACACACACACACACACACACACACACATATATATATATATATATATATATATATATATATATATATATATATATATAGTTAGTTTATGAAAAACTAGGTAATCCGTATGGGTAAACCTAAGGAGGATATAATCCAGAGAGCTCAATGTAAATGCAGAGCAAATAATTTAAAGAAAAACAGACCACTTTAATGTTCCATGTAATAAATTTTTCACCGCAGCCCTTTTAAAGGACTGCGAATCATCAGACTTTATTTCCAAACAAAAAATGAAAAGAAAATTTACACATTTTTGACGGGCCGTATTAAACATATGTAAATTAACGAAGTGAGGAAGTGAGGGGGGAGAGAGAAGACATAAGTGAGTTAGATTGACACATTTAAACGGTTAACTTAACGGAAGTTATATATTGATATCGAAGGGTAGAGAAGAAAAAAACTAGAGAGAGAAAAAGAGATAAGGAAGTTATGAGAGAAAGTCTCACTAATTTTTCTTTTGTAAGAAAGGCTAGAAACATATATATATATATATATATATATATATATATATATATATATATATATATACACACAAACACAAACATACACACACACAAACACATACACACACACACATATATATATATATATATATATATATATATATATATATATATATATATATATATATATATACCCACAAACACATACACGCACACACACACACACACACACACACACACACATATATATATATATATATATATATATATATATATATATATATATATAGAGAGGGAGGAGAGAGAGATGGGAGGGTTCTTAAAAAGTGTACATTAGTGGCAGACTTGTGTGTCTGTGAATGCCCGGATGATGTTATTGGTATATGTCTACGAACAGAAGCAGGCACACGTTGAGCAAACCTCACTTCTAGCTGCTGAATGATTTTACCTACATTGTCAGCATCGCACAGACATTGGAAGCGAGAAATAACTTTTGTTGGAGGGTAGGCAACATGTCTTTACGGATAGAAGGGAACGCACTTCTAGTAGAGAAGACGTTACGTCCTGCAACAGAATTAAAAGAGTGCATTACAGACGATAGGATTCGATCCACGGTAGCTTGATATAAACAGGACACTTAGGAGTACGAAATGTTTTTCATGTGTGTGTGTGTGTGTGCGCGTATGTGTGGATAATTATAAGGATAGCTTTTCTAGATTTCGAGGCAAAGGAATTCCTACTGAAATATAACCCGGTAAAAGGGAGTTTTCGGTATACAATATATAATATTCTCCCTTCAGAACATTGGCGATCATGGCTCTCCACGATATCCTGCCCTTTGTAGGTCACAATAAATTTTGTCTTTTCGCCATCTCTCCCATACTCACCTCCGCTCTTCATTCAATCAAGGTCACCAGATAGGTTGGAAGTTGCTTTACTGTCTCTTCCGTTCAATCTGTCCTGTGTGTTTCACATTTTCCAAGCCCTCCTTCCTCATTAGGTGTCTCAGAAATCTCAATGTTAGTCACGAAAGATGAGGAAGTTTACTCAACTAAAACGTCTATGAAAGGTAATATTTTATTAGTTTCTCCTTCTATCGTAAATTATAAAGACTTATTTGAGAGGTCAAGTCTTCTGGCCTTTTGATTGAGTACATTTGAACCTACCTAACTAAATAAAGATGGATTTTAACACAACCCTTTCCCAGCCTTCCACTTCTAATTTAGATAATTCTACGGTTGCCCTCCCACTTTCTCTGTCGCATTACATCAATGTAAATCTATCGCTCAAAAACTTGTATTAAAAATAATATAAAAAACATGTAAATTTGTAAATAAAATTCTTTTGTAACTAGAGATGTGACCTGATGAACCAGGAACATATATTTTCTAGGGAATTACCTTTATAGACGGGCCGGACGAAGGCCATTAATGAAAAATTAAGGAAAATTACATATGCAGACCCCTGTCAACCTAAATATTTAAAAGCATAATGAAAATTAACATTGAGAAATCAGAAAAACAAAAGAAAATCTAAAATTAGAAAAAAAACACCTAACAAAAATTACTTTTCCTCTACGAACGTCAAAATACTTCAAAGTGAAAAAAATCAACCGAAGTGAAATGGATGAAATTATGACGTGTAGGTTTGCAATTGTTATTGAAAATTGTCCCACAAACGAACCACACACAGACACACATCAAACAAAAACGAAGCACATATACCCATACATACGAGTACAAATAGTTGCAAACATATACCCTTATCAGTGAAAGACTCTTGTTTGAGAAGAAGAGGGGTATGATAAGATAAAAACATGGCCCAATGAAAGATTCCAGCAACTTACATAGGGTAGGTGGCAGGGGTAAGCGATGGGGGGGTCGCTGTTGGAGGAATGAAACAGAAAGCCGACTGAGACAACATTGTCCCTTTGAAGCTATCGCCGGTCGGTCGGTCGGTCAAATCGGCTCTCAGTTTTTGTTTTATGTTTATATTTTTAACTTTTTACGCTGAAATAGGGGTGATTGGTTTTTGATCGTGTTTTTTGCGGTTGTAGTATTCAAATTCGGTTGGGTGGATCAGAGGAAGATAAAAGCAGGCCTTTTGTCGAATTCGAAAGCTTCGTATCTCATGTTAAAAATAGAGTCATTGGCAATCAAGCTCGCGGGTCGGTCAAAATGCCTTCGCAGGCCGGATCCGGCCCGCGGGCCATAGGTTGCCGACCCTTCGTCTAAATGTTTCTGAAAGTAGGTATATTATTTATTTTCAAATACGACCAGCAAATTGTAGCGATGATTGTAATTACCACAGTAAATCTGATATTCACATGGCGGATAGAACGACAAGGTAAAACAACATACTTAACGGGTTTAATCAAGTGGATGACAGAACAGGGTCTGCGAGAAATAACAAAAAGACAAAACTACAAGGGACTGGAAGAAGTAGAGAGGCAAATCGTCTACGCCCTGAAAGGACACGGTACACAAAAGAAGAATCAAGTTTAGATTTCTTATTTTTTAATAATAAGAGTTTACATCTCTATTAAATTATTTTTTTTTTTAAATTTCAGTGGGTGATATGTATCATATTCGCGTCCTCGTATGAAATACATTGAGATTGGTACGATTGATTCCATGCTTGTTTAAATGGAACCTTATGGAGCACTAGACGGTGATATAGAGAGTTAATCTAGTAGTGAAAACACCAGTACGTTCATGAAAAAAATAAAATAAAATAAAATCTTAACAAAAGTATCTTTTTAATCTTCATTAAGGTAACAGGGAAACATGCATTAAGTAGTTGTTTATGCCCTAATACACACACGCGCGTGCGCACACACACACACACACACACACACACACACACACACACACACACACACACACATACACACATATATATATATATATATATATATATATATATATATATATATAGTGTAATAAAAGGGGCAGGAGATCATTATTTAAACATGTATTATTAAATGTAACATAAAATCAATATCTATTATGTCCGATAATGAGCCATTTTCATGTACGAATTGTTGCTTTAATTTCTGGTCAAAATAAGACAAAAATTGTCCAACATACTGATATTTTTTTTATTAAGCTTAGGACCGACCTAATAAAAAAATATCCAAGTGTTGGACAAATTTTGTCATTATTTTCAGAAGAAATTAAAGCAAACATTCGACATAATAGACATTCATTGTCTGTTATATCTAATAATATAAGGTTATATCTATCTATCTATCTATCTATCTATCTATATATATATATATATATATATATATATATATATATATATATATATATATATATAGGTGTGTTTGTGTGAGTGTAGGGAGGTGAGTAAATAAAGTACTGTCCATTCTATTTTTGTCTACTATCACGACCGCAAATGTAGTACTACTGACACAGTCAATGTCAGCTGTCAGTCAACTTCAATATTATAAAACGAACGAAAAGCTCTTAAAATAATTCCCGAACGCAGAGCCCCTCATCCTAAAAATAAAAAATATAAAAAAAAAACAGACAGAAATTCTTGGGAAACGGGGAATGCCCGCCCCGGTACGTGACTTGTCCAAACGAAAAAAATTCGTGAACGTGTGTGCCAACGAGTGAGTGCTTTGAGTGAGTTTGGATTGACAACTCGTTTTTCTTTTTCTCTAGCCTGAGTCATCCCCTGCAATGAACAAATAGGTAGTCTATGAACGCGTGCCGCTGTGTGTGCATGCGTGTGTATACATTTGGATATATTACATGGTTTTAAAGATTATTCTCTATGAACATATGCAAACATATTGATGCAATAAGAGTGTTTCTTACAGAATTCAATACTAACCGGTTTTTAATGGTCTTGTAGTATATATATATATATATATATATATATATATATATATATATATATATATTTTAATTTTTTTTGAACAATAAAAAAAAATTAAAAAATTAAAAGCGTTAGACACACTGGATTGTAGATCAATATTCTTTCGTGTGTTTTTATCATTATTTCATTTAAATTCCTTGACTAGTTTCGACCAACATGGCCATCATCGGGAGGAGAAATATTTCTGCTTGCTGGTAGCAGTAAACTATAGAAATTAATCTTTTGCTGGAGAAAATGAACTTTTGTCTGTAGTTTTCATTTGTTTTTTATCTTTTTAACATGAATCTTTTAACATTCCTTGTGTTGGTCAAACAGTCTCTTTTAAGTTGTTATTTGAGATAAGAGCTGGATAGATACATGTTACTCTGAATTCTCTAGTCAGTTTGACAGTTTTATTGGACCTGGTGAGGGGATGTGTCTCTGTTTAGTGTTTGTGTGTGTTATTTGGTTCTTAGGGAGTGAGTGAGTATGATATGTGTAAGCGTGTGTATTGGTGTAGGCGTGTGTTATCATTTGGCTCATTAGGGAGTGAGTGAGTATGATGTGTGTAAGTATGTATATTCGTGTGGGGTGTGTGTATATATATAAGTGTGTGGCCTCCACACCTCCGTATATATATATATATATATATATATATATATATATATATATATATATATATATATATATATATATATATTGTCACCCACAGACAGACAGTTTTTCGGTATCACGGTTGATCAGTGTGGCTAGATATACGTTTGCCAACAGATTTGGCAACACTCGGAGAGTTTTCACTAAGCTATCAGCTCCTGGCAGAGTATATATATATATATATATATATATATATATATATAATGAAATGGACAAAAGTCCAACAATTATCTTTAAGACATTTGTTATGTTTATGCGTTCTTTTTATAGATACAAATATTTCAGTGAATGCTCTGTTTTTAATAAACAGTATTAACAACATTTACCGGTCTGCATGTCCGAGAAATTTTCATAGAAAATATTGGTCCTCCGACAGGAATCGAACAGTGATAATATATTTAGTTGGATTGGTGTGTTTGTAACCCTGGGTTTCACGCCCTCTGCGATCGTCAGACAAACACGATCCTAGAGTGCGTTAAACACAAGTATATATATATATATATATATGTGTGTCCGTGTGTCTGTGTATTCAATGCCTATTTCAAACATGTCTTGTTAAATGATATAGTTATTATTATTATTATTATTATTATTATTATTATTATTTAATTTTATAAATTTCAAAATAAGTTGTTTTGCGTTATCGTTAAATTTGTCAAATTAAATTGTCATTTATATTATTTTACCGATTCTTTCGAATGTTGCTGCATTCGTTTTCGAAGATTGTTCTGTGTATAGTTACATCATCATCATCAAATCTGTTTCGATCTGAGGTCATGAACAACATGTTCTCTCATCTTCAGTGACATTAGCTAATGATTCGACAGTATTTTGACAACCTTCTCTGTCCTCTGCAAATTTGCGAATTTATTGTAGATCTTCATTGATTGCAAACTTCTTCAAAAGAAAAGTGCCATCTTTCTTCCTTATTCTTTGAATATCTCGTTTCAGCGTTGTGTCTATGGTTGTTCTTGGATGATCTGTGAACATTTGAAGTCAGTCTTTTCAAAGAAAAATTCCATGGCTTTTTAGCTAGGCATTTTGGAACCATTCGCAAAATATGTCCAAGAAGTTTCCATCTTGCTTTCAAAATGAACAAAGACAAATTAGATTCTTGACATCTGCTGTACAAGTTCTTTTTCCCAATTAGAATTCGCAGTTGTCTTCTGTAGATAGTGTCTAGCTCCTGCTCTTCTTTCTTTGTAAGGTCCCATGTTCCACAGTTGTATGTTAAAAAAGGTTTCACCAAGGTGGTATACAGCTTTAATTTTCTCTTCTTAGATATTCTGTCTCCTTTTATCCATAGTTTATGAAGCTTTTCCATACAGACACTTGCCAACTGTTTACTTCTCATGATGTCTTCAGAATCTTCACTCAGTGAACCAACTTTCTTTACTTGTCTCTATCGCTCTGCGTTTCTGTCTTCCCTTTCAGCTGTAAGCTCTATTGTTACGCAACTGTTTTTTCTGCGTTCACACGTTTGTGGCAATCAATTTCAAATAACTCAAGGTGACGTCATATAAACGGTAAAACTGAATTCTTTTTTCTTACATATAATCGGTAAAACCCGTAGGCCTCGACCGTGGTGATGGAAAGCGGCCGGATGACATTACCATTTTCCCTTTTTGTTATACCAGAACATTACCTATTCTATTGTAATAGACTCTCCCACACATAATAAGTAGTAGTAGTGGTAGTAGTAGCGGTCGCCAGTTTGGCTCAGTGGAGCTGAGTGAGTCAGTTGATGTCGGACATTGAAGTATCAACGACCACAACTAGATTGCTGCGTCATTAAATATTATTATTGCAAGTTCCTAACGTATTGTACGTCGGAACCTTTTAGGACCGACTTATTGAAATACAAGCCTCCACTGTGAAAACTACTTTATAACACTTTTAAAATGGGGAAGTCGTTGATTTGGGATGCGACCTGTGCGGATACATTTTCGGTCGGTAATTTGATCAGGTCCGCGGTTGAGCCGGGGTCCGTCGACCGGGACGCAGAGATATAAAAAAATTAGTTAAATATTCTTCTCTTTCTGATAGATTTTTTTTTACTTGTGTGACAGTGGAGACTTCAGGGGTTATTGGCCTTCGTTCGATGGCGTTCCTTCGGAGGATTGGCGCGATAGCGTCTCGATTAAGGGACTAGCCTCCCGAAACGGAGTGGCTATTACAGTGTGTCTCACTGACGATAGTTCGAGGTAATGCTTTCTCCGTCATTGCAGCTGCAAGAGGATAGCAAAAAAATTGTTTATAGTTTCTGGAATTGTCATCAATGGTCAACTGAACTTGCTTTGTTTCAATAAATTTACCTGATGAATCTTTCAAGCAAATAAAACGTGCACAACATCACGACATAACGTGCGCAAGTGAAAAAAATAATCGGTAAAACTGATTTCTTTTTATACTAATTGTTACGAGTGCTGTCCTACGTGTTTAAATGTTGCTGGTAATGGTTTGCATTTAATACCCGTCATATAAGTCGTGGTCTACATTTGGAAACATATTTAAGCTCGAAAACTCGACTTGTACGCTGCAAGTTACAATACATGATTCACGAAAACACACACAAACCCTAAAACGTTAAACTTAGAGAACATTTTTAATAAATTCATTACTTCTCTGGAATAAATTCATTAACTTTTCTGATTTTAAATCAAACAATTTGTCAACGTTGTCAAGTTTTAATGAGTTGAATAGAAATCATGAGTCGTCGTTATGAAATTTTAATCATTGGGGTATTTTTCCTACAAAATTTGAAATCGTTGATAATTGAGATAATATAAATTAAAAATAATAATGTCACATTTTGTTGATGAAATCAAAGAAAGATATAAATCTATTAAATTTGGAACATTAAAGATTAGAATCAATGATTGTAGCAATGGCTAGAAAATTAATCAAAATCAGATTATGCTGAACATTGCTTACTATGATGCAGAACATAAAGCCTTGAAAGATACAAAAGGTCATTTATCCGGGCACGGCGATAAAGCCGCGACAATTGAATGACCCGTCGAAAGGCTGTAAATGTGATTCCTGATCAAAAAAGAGAACCTGTCCTAAGTAAGCACTCAGGCACAGCTGGAAATGGCAGCGATCAGTTTTGAGACATGTATTAGAAAGACGATTTACATGAGGGCATCACATAGAAGATTGAAACTATAAATAAATTGAACAGAGTAAACTTTTATCGCACATTGTATATATGCCTGAGGTTGAATAAAAGACGTCACGAAATTGGGATCGAAATTTTGGTCGGACAATTTCACTGTGTAATATTCAAATTATATTCCTAAAATAAATAACTACATTGACATGTAAAAATATGAAATTGAGAGGTAAATATTTCTTGCGTAAAGCCAACGCTATTTTCAACGTTAGATTACAGATACATTGTTCTACATATTTATATTGACAAATGTGTTTATTCACTATAGATACAATATATATATATATATATATATATATATATATATATATATATATATATATATATATATATATATATATATATATATATATATATATATATATATATATATATATATATATATATATATATATATATATATATATAGACACATATATATATATATATATATATATATATATATATACCTAAGTATATAATTGGTTTATACTGAATGAATTCCAATAACCAACAATTACTATTCTTAAAAGAGTGCTCAATACAAAGTAGAGCAGATATAATTATAAAGCCAACGCTATTTTCAACGTTAGATTACAGATACATTGTTCTACATATTTATATTGACAAATGTGTTTATTCACTATAGATACAATATATATATATATATATATATATATATATATATATATATATATATATATATATATATATATGTATATATATATATATATATATATATATATATATATATATATATATATAGACACACACGTATATATATATATATATATATATATATATATATATATATATATATATACCTAAGTATATAATTGGTTTATACGGAATGAATTCCAATAACCAACAATTACTATTCTTAAAAGAGTGCTCAATACAAAGTAGAGCAGATATAATTATTTATTAAAAAATTAATCACAGAAACATGTTATGCATTTATAACATAAATATGTTATAAACTTTTTTAATAAATAATTATATATATAAATAATAAATATAAATATAAATAATCATATATATATATATATATATATATATATATATATATATATACGAGTGTTGGCTTTAATATATTTTACCTCTACGCTATGGGATTATATATATATATATATATATATATATATATATATATATATATATACCAATTTTTAAAATCTTATTTAAAGAAACTCTAAAATCTTTTAATTCCCGGTGGTCACAATCTGTTTGTCACTAATAATAGATTCACTATTTAAATCGATCTTTATGTCCTAATCTTTTCGGCACTCTGTCGCTACTTTCAAGGCATGCGGTCTAAGGAGCTACATCTATTGTTTCCACCAGATCTGGCCTTTGCGACTAGAGCCCGGCATACCACCCACATATTTGATAAATGAACCTGCTGCCATTCGTAATCAATTATTAAGAAGTAAATTCCACTCAAGCCGCTTCTTCCTAATAAATTACTTCGGTAAAAAAGTTTTACCAATGCTTTTCCCAAACCCAATAAACAATTTTACTGCGCTTTTTGCCCCTTTATTTGCTTTACCAGACGATAAACCTATAACTTCAGTGTCTCTTGGTACTTTATTGAAGGAATAAAATTAATTGTATTGAGGTTTCTGTGCGTAAAGATGCGTCGGGGTTCGTGTACTAGTATTACCTCATACTTCCACGATAGTACGGATGTGTAATTGGATGCACACATCTCATAAATGGTTATTAAAGTCGTGCCATATCCAAAGTGTGCCTGTGGATTCGTGCCTGTACGGATTGACTCAGATAATGCCAAGCCTACACGTTCGTCTGCTTTGCCTCTCATACAATCAGCCAACCTTCAGCTGTCAAGTTAAAGGTGAGTTGGACACGACCTGTCAGACTATCGCCTTGAATTGCTATGAAAACAACTAAAAAAAATTATTGATATTTATTGTGCTTTTAAATCCGTTAAAAAAGTTAATTCCCTCAAGCACAACCTTTATCGACACAACATTTTCAGCTTCCAATGAGTAAAATAGAAAGGGTTATATATCTTCTCCTTCTCTCCCCTTATCTTAACCCTCTACCTCGAGCGGCCACTGAACCTTGCACACAGTAAACCTCAGTGTAAAAAACAAACAAACCCTTCTTTGCAGATATAATGATCGATGTCATGATGTAAAGTGTTATAAGTATTAAATCAATTAAATTTGATCACATGTCTGATAGGTTCGACAAAGTAAAACTGGCAGCTGCTCTCGATAATGACATCCACTGTTGTTAACTGGGGCAAGAAATGGCTTGTAAGGTAGAACGAAACTAGTCGCCTTGTGTCATCATAGAAAACCATTTCTGTCCTCAATCAGCATGTCTGAAACTAACCTTTAGGAGAGCAAGGCAATGCGCCTTCTTTGGCTCATGCTTTCTACAGGTGTGAACTGGAGAGGTTATATTTAAGCGATTGCAAGGTTAACTGCTAAGAAATTTGTGTCATTGTGTCGTGAGAGACAATATTTCTCGTCAGAATCTGTCTTGCATATATAAAAGCTATCATTCGACTATGTATTGAATATTGTTGCCATATCAGGCTTGGTACACTGGCTCTTTACCTCAAGATTCTCGACAAAATCCAAAATGATTGTCTGTAATGTTATCGATCCTGAACTGGGATCTCAACTTCAGTCAATTTCCCTCCGTTGTGTCGCAGTTTCCCCCAATCTTTTCTATATATAATTGCAGCTAAGCTGTGTTGATGAACAGTCCTACTTGGTATCTCGACTGCGTGAATTTATGCGTAATACTAGATTGTCTACTATGTGTACCAATTTACTGTTAAAATAGCTAAATATAATCAACTTCTATTTTAATAGTTTCTTTTCTGGCACTACTCACGTCTGGAAATATCTTCTGGTTTCTTCCTTCCTTATGATTTCGAATAATTTAATGCTCTGTCTGTTGCCAACTTTCGTCTTCTTGAGAAAAGAATGAGCAAACTTGAAGCGGATGGAACAGGTTTCAGGAAGACAAAAGATGCCAATTGACTTAGCATTGAAATGTTTGAAGATACTAGTCTCTGTGCGTCATAGTGGGATTAAGCCTTGCTTGGGATTATTATATATATATGAATATATATATATATATATATATATATATATATATATGTGTGTGTGTGTGTGTGTGTGTATGTGTGTGTGTGTGTGTGTGTGTGTGTGTGTGTGGGAAGAAAGGGATGAGCTTATTCTCACTATTCTTTCATATGAATATTTAGTAAGGAAAATTATGAAACTCTTCTTTCGTGATAGTTTCATTACTTTAGATACCAGTTATTTTTGTTGTAAAAATCTATAATATATTAGTGTAGATTGTCGAGGAATCAAATTTTCAATCATACTTCTCTCTCTCTCTCACTATATATATATATATATATATATATATATATATATATATATAAGAGAAAATTGAAACCAACACTCAAAGGCGTCAGTGTTTCATGCATATACATTTACATACGCTCTATCTTTGATAGTGAGTACTTTATCCTATAGATATAGTACACCCTATAACTATATTTCTTCATATATATATATATATATTATTACTTAAACTTTAATTTTAGTGAATAATCGTATTTGAGTAGACACTCCGTTTATTTATTAAAAAATATATTTATTTATTTTCGCCTTTCGCCTGAATATTCCAGAAATCTTTATGGGTGAACTCGCGCCGGTAGACGAAATAAATATATTGTTTATTAAATAAAGGGAGCGTCTACTCAAAATACGAGTATCCACTGAAAATAACGTTTAATTCATAATATGTGTTTGTCTGTGCGTATATATATATATATATATATATATATATATATGAATTACATAAAAATGAAATTGTACCCCATTTTTATGGCGATTTCGCTCCTCGGGATAAATTAAATTACCTGGATCCTGTCAATACTTAAACGTTTGATAATATATTTTATAAAATGTTATATATATATATATATATATATATATATATATATATATGAAAACATCATCATCGTCTGACCTGTTTCGACATGAATATAAACTGTGAATTGCTGTGATTTCTCTTAATAGGCATCTTCGTAAATACCACTTAGTCTTCCATGAAAGTGCTTATCTTCTGTTAGACCACAGGTCTTCCAATCATTTTAAATAATTATACGGAGAATTATGGCATTGTATTGATAGTTCTTTTACTCACCATCATTCAATGTATATATTATCGTTGTTCGTTCAATATCTATGAACGTTATTCTTCTATTGGCTATTGATGACAAAACAATTTTCATAATATTTTCCGTATAATTCCAATGCTGTATCTGATATCAATATTAATTTCAAGTCCTCGTTTGATTAAATAAAAATACTAAAAAACCAAAAGGTTGATTTAGAACAAGTATTTTTTTGCGATGACGAGATATCTCCAATTAGAAAATTTACTCCCAGTCTCTCTCTCTTTTCTTATATATATATATATATATATATATATATATATATATATATATATATATATATATATATATATATATATCCAATGATATACATGCTCACGCGCATATATATATAATTTCGCATATGACAAGACATAAGTTGTTGTTTCTGTAACAATTTTGGGTTGTATTAGCTTCCCGCCATTTCTAACGACATATCCCTGAAGTGTACAAACTAGAATTTTGGTAATCAGTTTTCTATTTCTATACTCAATGTATGAATTGCATCCAAATATACGACATTTTTTCTTGCGGCTATAACTCGTCTTTTAGATTAACACCTCACTACACAAAAACATATATATATATATATATATATATATATATATATATATATATATATATATATATGTGTGTGTGTGTGTGTGTGTGTGTGTGTGTGTGTGTGTGTGTGTGTGCGCGCTCACTTGTATGTATTCTAAAGGGTTGTGAAAATGATTTTTCGTCCCACTGCCAAAACATATCGAATTGCCCAAACATCAGGACTTTTATATTTTGCTGTGTTTTTGGGTACGGCCATGCGGGTAATACTCATCAGACCAAATTCGTGATGATAACTTTTTCTGAAAAGATTTTTCAACACTGGTGGCGTTTTATTCTATTTATGTATATAAGTTTTTTTTTCTGACTTGCAATAAATGTATTAGGTCACTTATTCACAAAATCTATTTTCGATCTCCTACAACATAACTCCTTCTCTCTCCCTCTCCGTCACACACACACACACACACACACACACACACACACACACACACACACACACACAATTATGTAAAACTTTGTTATTACCTTCAGCAACCCGACTTTCGTAGACGGTCTTTTCTCAAATTTTCTTTTTAATGCACTTATAATTAATGTCAAATTTGTTCCGTATTTTTTTGTGTTCGTGTATGCGTTTGGGTGCGTGCGGCCATGTGCTCATCTTTGCGGATTAGCGTTCCGCGCATGAGACCGTCTGCGTGCATGTCCGTTGTTGTAGGTTGTCGTGATCATGTCTTTTTCTTTGTTCTTTTTCTTTTCACTTTCAACTCATTCCTTAGCCTTTTCTCTTTGTTTTCGATAGATAGATAGATAGATAGATAGATAGATAGATAGATAGATAGATTAATTAATTACTATAAACTTTACTGGGTATGGTAAGGGGGACACGGATTTTAGTAAAACATTCGATGCTTTTAGGCGGGTAAAGCATAATTTCTTTATTTAGAAAAAAACATAGAACTGAAAAAGAGGGTTATCTACTCAAATACATCTACTCGCTAAAATGACTTTCATGGTATAAAGACTTCATGTCAGGTTTTAAAAATAAAATGAAATCATTTTGATTATGTTTCGTGTACGAATACATAGGTCGATATAATCAAGAAAATGTCCCAAAGAGAGATGTAGATTTCATAAAATGTGTAATCGACCTTTGCTCTAAAACCATCCATGGCCAAATGATAACATCACGCCTAGTAAAAAAAGTGATTCTTGTATCGATCTTTGCTGATCGGGACATATTATAATACGGCTTAACATGATTTAGACGAAAATATGTTTTTTTTCACTGTTTGTAATAAAACACAAACAGGGATATTTTAGGTCACGAGAAATAATATATGATTGAAAAATCCATTAGTTTGTTATGTAAAATATATATATATATATTTTGTTTAACTGATTCATGTTTATTGAGTGTAGAAATTTTTCGAAATTGTGTGAACATCTTTATGTTATTTTGCTATTCATACGAGTTTTCTGTTCTCCAGACTTCAACATCTGTCTCATCTGGTACCATCGAGAGGAATCTCAAAGAGAAATTTTATTTCACTCATTTTGGTAAGCCGTTCTGTTCCCTTATTGACTCAAAGGCTATTTATTATTTCCGCTTCCAACTCGGTGTCTAACATTGCCTTTCGGCAATATCTTGCACGCTTTTGTCTCTGAAAATATTTTTGGTGCATTTGAATAAAGGTGAGTTGCGCAGCATCTTAGTGTTGTATGCACCCTCTCTTCTCTTACTTAGTCTTTCTTTTATTTCGTTTGTTTGCATGACTGGCAGTAAAATAATGGCTTACCGTATTGCTGCCGTTCCTTACTTGAAATACACATCAATTAATGAACATATCAAAGTAGTGAAGTTAATCTGTTATTAATTTTTTGACTAGGAATACTGTCACTTTAAATTCACTTGCTTTTTATCGAAGGTTCTGGTGATATTTTCTGCAGAATGACAAACGGAGACGTGATAAAAGTGACTTAAATTAAGATGGAAGAAATAATAGTCACCCTTTATGCCTTAGATGGGAACAAAATGTACCATTTTGCAAGGTGATATCAAAGAATATATAAATGTCTGTACATAAAATGTATCATTTTCTTTCCTTATCTTTGTAACAGCTTTATGATTACATTCTCTAAAGATTTGGTGTCTTTCTGGCTGAGGCAATATTCTAAATGATTTTTATGGGATTTAAGAGAATTGAAGACCTTCTCATTTAAAGACATTATGTAGGGGGTACAAACAAGTGGTAATCCGAAAGTGCAAAGTCAGGTGAAGATGCCGGATATAGTAAAACATTCCAACCAAACTGTACCAATTTATATCCTATCAGCAAAAAAGCGTGGAATCTGGGGTATAGCTGATGGAAGACAATACAGTAAGGATTGGCTAATTATGAACGCTTTTAATCTATCATTCTCCTTAATTGGTACAATGGCGATGAATTCAAACATGGAATGTTTGGCAAGCAGTATAGGAGGTGTAAATCTCTGAACAGAGAAACTGATAGCAAGCAACTCCACCCGGTAAACATTATTTCTCTAAAAACAAAAAAATGGGGTTACGGTGTTATACTTTACAGTAGGAACAATATTTTTATATATATATATATATATATATAGGATTGGCGTATACAGAATAAATTACAATAACCAAAAAATACTATTCTTAAAAGAGTGCTCAATGCAGATTAGAGAAAATATAATTTATTCGAAAATTATGACATAAATATGGTATAAAATCACTACAAACTAGCCATTTTGATACAACACTTATGGTGTCTTATCAAGTGATCGTATTGAATGTAGAATAAATAGTTTTAAAGCTATCAACACCATCACTTGATAAGTCACCAGAATGGCTATTTTTGTAAGGATTTTATAACATATTTATGTTATAATTTTCGAATAAATTTTATATATATATATATATATATATATATATATATATATATATATATACATGATAAGTTTTATGTCTGATGATCGCAAAAGCGTGAAAACTGAGTCACACACTCATATCCACACAACTTGTGCTCTATGACTGATATTGTGCGATTTCCACTAAGTACTGTGCATATAATATATATATATATATATATATATATATATATATATATATATATATATATATATATAATAATTAGTAATTGGTAAGGGTAATTCCAAGGAGGATATTAATCCAAAGAGAGTTCACTGTAACATAAAGAGCATAGTAATAACACTAGATCGAGAAAAAAACGTTAAAGATCCATATGAATTATAATTTATTTAATGAATGTTGTTATATCCAACTCGTCAGAGATAAAGTTCTGAATAAATTAAGAAAATAATTTAATGTGGAGTGGCATCCCCGTAAAAAAAAATCATGTCCCATGAAATCTTAAGGACAAAACAATTAGCAGGAAAACATTTTCAATTCATTTTTTCTTTCTGTTATATATATATATATATATATATATATATATATATATATATATATATATATATATATATATGGGGGATATAACGTAATCTGACTATTGATATGGAAAACAGTATGGAAAATATTTATTTGAATATCTGTTAAATAATCTATTTTGTTAAATTATAGCTATCTACTTAGGTAGGGGAGATCCGTTGGAGAGAATGTCGCCTCTAAAAAAGCTAGTTTAAGCTTCGTCAGATGATTTTGCACGATGTTTGATATGAACCTATGACGGATATCGATGGTCGATCTGAAAAGTTGTGATAAAATTTAACAGAGACTAAAGTGAAGAAAATAAACTGTAATTAATTTTAATTTAAAAGGCTTCAGCTGATAACAGATTCAAGATAAATTCAACAACTTTTCTTTATATTTAAAAAAAAATCCTTCAAAAAGGTTTTCGCATTCATAACACTGAAGAAGCATTCTTCATCTTGCCAGAAAGCTGTTTGCAATTGATGTTTTATTAAATCAAATATTTATCGTGAATCTTTATCAAATGAATCATAGTCATCCATTATTAATTTTTATTCGGAATTCCTCCATCTTAATTTCCGTTGTTTATCATTGCAATTGTTCAGAGGGTCTTTGCGCGAGCTTATACTTAATTTCTGATGTTGGTGGAATAATTGTTTTCGGAATTTACCTTCAAAGGAATGTAAAAGGAAAACACTAATTAAATATTAATAATGGCCAGCAATGCTCCTTGTAAAAATAATTTCAAAAATCCTTTTCATAATTGTAAGTTGTAAACATGAAATGCATATAAACGAAAAAAAAAAGAAGATATTTGTCTAAGAAAAACAATTCTGACGCAAGGAAGATATATTTTGTAAGTAGTGAACTCAATCAAAATTGATTTCAAAATTAACAAACAGTGGCTTCTCTGGAGTAGATCAACGATCTACAATGTGTAAGAAGAAATTCTATCCTTACTGAAATATATCTTAAAATATAGCTCTTCATTGTTCTATGGCTACATTAATAAACACATACATACTGTAAAGAAGAACAGGCAAAGGGTTAAGTTTGTAATGAAGTTTTCGTGAAGGAAATTTGATCACTGCATATATGTGACTTTCTCCCATTGATTTCATAGTAGATAAGTTTGAGAACGAGGCAATTAGGATTGCCTTCACCACACATACATACCAAACGCCATTGTATGCATTTTTATTGATAACCCAGTGGATGTACGATTAAGTTTTCTTGCGTTCCGATATCAAGATTGACGAAGCTGACAAAAATTAATTAGGGTTAAAACTTACTCATTATTCCAATTTTTTTCCACTCGGCTTCCCTGTTCAATATATTGTCCTGACTTATATATTATTCAAGATGATTCGCTTTTGTATTGACGCCCTGTTTTATGCATTAATTACATCGCGTTTCACCAGTTTGCAATTCTCGTCTCTCTGGAATTGACGTTTGAGACGTTTGATTCCCACATGAAATGCCTTTGGCGAAATGACAATATTCCGGGAAGTCATTGTTATGATGGCCGTCGCTTCTGGCAGGAAACAGAGAGGTTTCTCAATTACGTGTTCTCCTTCGGAAACAAATACAACTTCGTGAACGCTGCATGTGTTAAAAAGTGCTTAAGATTTCCTAGTATAAAACATATTAATAATCATACAAAAATAGATATATTCCTATATAATCCACTGTTTGAAAATTGTAGGAGGAAGCTTATTCCCGTGCGGGGAATGGAATTGGACAGAATATTTTAAGGTAAATAAAAAATTGCTTTAGACATGGAAGTCGCGTCCACATATGTAACATTTTTATATGTACTAGAAAGACCCTTGAATATTTCACGATTTTCTCATTTTCTATCTGAAACCAAGCAGTGTTTCTCTGACATGGCATTTCTTTGTTGTCATGCGGTCAAAACGGAAAAGTGCATTATTTTTGACGTATTGACAGGACGAAACAATTGTGCGATTTAACTCAGCAACTAACAAACAAAGGAAAAGAAAAGCACATAGGATAATAAGAACTAGTTTAAACTCGTGGAAAGTTCATGGCTTTCCCATTTTAATATTCTGATGAATCTTAATTCTTCAGTTAATGACTGAGTAAGATCATGTTGAGTTCAATGACAAAAAAATCTCCATAGAAATTCCCCTAAAGATTCGTAAATATTTGAGACTAACAACTTCAGCAACATATTTTAATAATAAACATAAATAGGAAGGCTTGTCGTTATTTTAAGAAGTGGGTACAAATGAACAGATTTGAAATTGAAAACTTCCCCATTTCACCGACACAGACGTTATAAACTTTTATCTTCCACTCTTTCCCCTCTTGGGTACGACGATAATCTACATCCGCCTACTGGGTAAGACGATAAACTATATCCAACATCAAGGCCTCTGATCAGGAGGTTTTGAGGAGCGTGGAACCACCTCTTAATTGCTGGTGTTCCCAGATCCACCCCTGACCCGGGGTGGTAGCACCTGTTAGGGTCCCAGCTATAGTTAAATAGTTTAACCCAAATTGGGGTCAAAATACTATGAAAATGTAAAAATAGGTTTTAATACCAGAATACTTTGTAAAAATTATTACCAGCAATAATTTTTGAAGAAAAATTATTACCAGCAATACATTATTACCAGCAATACAATTTTGAAAAAAATATTACCAGCAATATATTTTTTGAACAAAAAATTACCAGCAATAAAATTTTTGTTGGCGTTAAATAATCCATAGAGGTTGATATGCCGTAAAACAAAGCAAACCAAACCAAATCCTCTCTTTCATTTTCACACTGGAACTAAATAATGACTTTCATATGTCTTTTATCTTCTTATGCGACCAAAACGGAATAGTCTACGATTCATTAGGTATTAGCAGGAGATGTTATATACGTCTCTCTCTCTCTCTCTCTCTCTCTCTCTCTCTCTCTCTCACTCACTCTCTCTCTCTCTTTCTTTCTTTCTTTCACTGAAAGCAAGTAACATCTTTGATATGTGTTTTTTTTTCATTCTTTCCACTCGATCAAAACGGAATAGTCCATTATTAATGAGGTACTGTCAGGGCGTAAACATCGGGTGAAATAAGTAATTAACGGAAGGAGCGGCAAGCACAATAATTATATGCATAATTAAAACACGCTTATTTGTCTATCTGTAATACACAACTAGATTGTTTCATGTGGAGCTCTCAAGGTTATTCTACATAATTAGTAGGCACAGAGCAAGTTTGTAAGTTAAAACAAATTGTACAATTTAGGAAACGACTGGGATGTATTTCGGGAAATATATTTTCTAAATCAATTATCATTTAGAACCCCTCAGCGTAAGGATATCATTTGTTTTTCAATAGTCATTTTAGGGCTAGAAAAATATCATTATTATTAGTAAAAGTAATTCGTCAAATTGCAATCCCCAATATATGTTCTACTTCCATATTATTTTCTCATAGGAATTTTGCCAAGAAATATAGATTGTATTTTTTTTCTTTAGGTTAAACACAAGGACTGTCCATATCCATGATAGTTAGCACTAAAAATGAATTGTACCGTTATGAATTAGGAAATTCAATATGAAAATAAAGATTTCAAAATAGACATTTATTTGCTGCATTTTTTCGCTTTGTGTAAGTGTAATTTGCAGGACCGAATGTGTTGTTTGTGTAATATTTAGCAACTCGGATATGCACTGGCGGGAAAAGTTTTTGGGTCACATTGCTAGATTAATCACTTCTGTTAATTTTACCCCAAATCGAGAGTTATTAACAGTATATTTTTCTAAGTATATTTGATAATGTTAGAAAGCCGGAGAACAAGTTACTGCATGTTTTTAATTCTGTATGCTGCATAATAGAGTATCTTAAGCATAGTGTTATTCAAAAAAGGTCATGCCAAAATCGTAGGTCACCAGGAAGAACGTCATCTCTCAGCTCTTTTCTTAAATTAAAAAAGGATTTTTTTTTTTTTTTGCAAAAGATTATCTCTATTATTACACAAAGTAGAAAACGTCAAAGTATAGAGTTAATAATAAATGTTGCTTAATATTTTATTTGGGGCGGGGTAGAATAATTGGATCGATTCGATGTTGCATTGGATAGAACAACGTCCAGTCCAGATTTTCTAATTAGAATCCCCACCTCATTTTTCTTCCAAGTAGACCCAAAGCTCTTGGAGATTGCGTGGTTTTCATTCGAGCACTTTTCCTTCCTACCACAATGCTTCAGGACTTTGTGCTAACCAGTTTTCCGAAATTTGTACATCTTCATATACGAGAAAAAAATTTGTTGCACGTTCCTTAGCAAGGTGCACCGTCATGCCGAAAAATGTCTCCATCTTCGCAGTCCGGCAGAAGTGGTATCCATCAAATTTTACAAATCTTCTTCTGCCAACGCTTTTGATGGAACCCCACACTATTACGTTTTCCGTCTTTGTGTTGTATCTTGCATTTCTTCCTTCCTTCCACTGGTCTTCTTAAACATTACTTTCCATTAAAATATATCTTTATTTTGCATTCATCGCTGACAAATACTTTTCGCCACCTTCCAGCATCCTATGTTAGTCCATGTTGAATATTTCAACCTTCCATTCCGTTGAGGTTTTGGTTAATGATATTTGTTGTTGCTATACGTCTGTGGAAGTTGTTAGTTTTACGTAATACTCTACACATTGTATCAAATGAAACCTTACTTTTAAGACTGCCTTCAATCCTCTCCTGTCTGGCTGTTAATTTGGGATTGCCTAATCAAACGCTACCTATCTTTCAACTCTTGTCATACATTTGCGGTTTTCGTTGCACTTAAAACACTTCAGAAGTAGAAATCAACATTTCGAAGGGTTGAACATTGTTTCTGAAAATTCCTAGGGGTCAAGCTGTTTCTCTTTGAGTTATCTTTGCCTTTCTTTTGTTTTCCAACATAAATCTTTGCCCTTATTTTAGTGTAAAATTCAAGCTTTAAAATCCCAGATATTTCAATATCCCAACAGATATACATAGCTTTTTTACCCTGCTTTTTTTCTCAGCTTAAAATGGCGCATCTTCTGTGACATAAAAACGCAACTAATTATTTTCCAATCCACAGACACTACAGATCAAAACATGCAGCTAAACAGTCTAAACTAGTAATAAAGATGTATCATAATTTTATATAGTTGACCCTAATGTTTTGCATACAAATGCAGATATTGGCGAGCCAGTTCTAGTTCCAGTTGAGTTCGTTATAATCATTTTAACGTAAATTCCAAATTCCTCTTTTGCATATCAACCCAGCTCTGGGTTAAGGTTTAGGCCCGACAAGGTTCTGTCGCTTTTGCTTTCAACCACTCTAAAAGGAATGTTCTGAATTCAAAATCCAGCGAACTATAAAGTACAAATACGGTTAGACATACATTGCAGATAATATGTAAAAGAAAAAAAAACGAAATATTTGAGAAGAAAATTGGACAATCCTTCATTTTCGAGAATGTTGACACCAAAGATCATTGGCTCTCAAGCACTGGATGAGACTGAGGCCTTCAGTGGCTATATCTAGCCATGTTGAATGAAATGACACTGACGTAGTTAACTTCTCTAAATCATCATAATAAGAAATTTTACTACTATTATTATAATCAGTTGTAATCTAAGACTTGGACATTTATCCAGCGAAAGGCATGTTCTTCAGTTGGTCAAAGATACTTAGATTTTTCCAGAAAGTGAAATTAAAAAAAGAGGTTGTGCCAGACTTTTCGCTAATATTAACTTGTTTGTTCTTAAATCCAACATGGAAAATCCTAGATTATAAGACCGAATTCAGACAAAATATTTTGGAAATTGATTTTCGTATTAGCTAATTAAAACCCTTAGATAGAGTTTGGAATTTTAAATATTCAAATTCCATGATGGCAAAAAGAAAATAATAATAATAATAATAGTATGAGAAAAAGTCAGTTAAAAAGAAAATCAATTTCGCATCGTTTTAACATAAAAAGCACAAATAAAATTCATCTTGGACACTATTTACTGCATTTGATGATATATGAGAACGGAGAAATTTTTAAAAAAAAAATTACTACCCATTTTGTGCGGTTATCTGTGGGGAATGTGAAATCGGAGACCCAAGTTCAAAATTCGGTCGAGGCCCTTACGTTCCTTTTCACACGAGAAACATATGAATCCATCTTCTAATGTTCGGTCATAGGTTAACTATGGAGATGGAATAGGCTCTCAATCCTTGGTTGTCAAATAGATAAGGACACTTAATTTAAAACAGATTGTGCAGATATACCCATTACAAAACCAAGTATTTAAATATACCTGAATTCAAAAGCGATTAACCGTTCGGCCAACAAACATATTTGTTACTGAAACTGCAGAAACCAATAATGCCTTATATTCCAGATATACAATCGACAAGTTTTGTCAACACTGAAGGACAATGTAGGATAATGCATGCTACCAATAATTTACTTTCTCTTGCAAATTATAGCTGTGTTGTTGTTGTTATTATTATTATTACACAATAGAGGAGCGCTTTGTAAAAGAATAAAAACAGTACACTATTTACATTATTCGGACTATTGCCCTCATCTCTGTTGCCATATTTCTCACAACGTTTCGGACGTTGTACGTTCCGTATTCTTCAGGCGGTTGGAATGTCGAATTGAACCCTTTATTTCGCTCGCTGGGGTAGACTGTTCTAGTTCCACGTGCCATGTCTAATGGATATCAGTTATCAGTTATTTCCTGTTAATTCACCTCTGCAAGTTCTCCACCGCCTTAACCAGGTATTGAACTCACAACTCATTGGGTCTTTTCACTGGATTTAAACATCGCCTTTATCCACTGTGGATGAAGTGGATAATATTACTTATTTTCGATATATCCGATTTAATGTAGGTTTTCCTATACATTGGATTGATCACATTATTTAATATGCCAGTTCAAGGCATGGTGGATTAATGGTTAGCGGCTTGGACTGAGGTATCGGAGAGCCGAGTTCCAATTCTAGTTGAATCCATTACATTCACTTACATGCTAATATCCTTGGGAAAAGTATGAATCGTCTTCTTCTCCCCACCCAGCTAGGTAAATAACAGGACAGACCAGGTTCTATAGCCTTGGATGCAAATGGTATACTGCAGAAAGAAATCGCAACCTACTGCAAGAAAAAAATATATATGATTGCCTAAGCCTGTATCACGCATAGCAGATAACTGAATCATACACATTTTTGCCACGGTGAAATCCTATGCAATATTCTTATCATACAGTGTTTAGTTTATATGTAAAAGCTTCAGCTTATTGAATATTTATACCAACTGGTATATATATATATATATATATATATATATATATATGCTGATTAACATTTCTTCAGCTGAAGTGAATATCTTGAGGGATGCACTCTCATAGTCTAATTGAGACCTTTCCAGTATTAAATAACATACTAAGCCGTATTACGCCATTACCAGACGGTAAACGGATCTACAATGTGACAAGTTGTTGTATTCGTATATCAGTTGTTCTGTTAAACCCACTTTGAATCCTGTCAGCCTATTAGGCCAGTGTGATGAGTTATCGCGTCGGACACGATTTCTAATAAATGTGTCTCGTGTTTTCAATTACTAAACCGTGTCTTTTAAAGTCTTGCAGCGAGAGGCACGGGGGAAACGGAATTACTTTGGTGTTCAGAAGAAGAATATCGGAGTCTCCGTGAACAACAAGTAATTGAATTGTTCACAGTGAGAGCATGCTATTTGTCTCTGGAATTTATTTCATTACTCACTCCCTACATGTCTCCGGTATCGGAAGTTCCAGCGCTATTTACATTTGCAGTCAGTCACCCGAGGTTAAGCTCAAGCAAATGCCCGCGTTTCAACTGCTGATTTTTTTAAAGTGGTCAGTCAATATCCGATCAGGATATTTTGTTACAAATATTACCACACCCAAGTCAATTGTAAAAGGTAGAAGGTTTTGAACCAATTTGTTCCAATACACGAATCAGAATATGTAAAATGCAACAATTTTACATTATTTAAAATATTATACACACACACAATAGACGATATATATATATATATATATATATATATATATATATATATATATATATATATATATATATATATATAGATTACTTTTTGGGAAAAAACGAATATAAGAAGAATATATATAAATATATATATATATTTTACATATGTATATATATTATTTATATAATATACACACATATATATATATATATATATATATATATATATATAATAAATACACACATATATATATATATATATATATATATATATATATATATATATATATATATATATATATATATATATATATATATATATATATATATATATATATATATATATATATATTGGAGAAAAAACTTTTGGGAGAAAAATTTCTTTCCAAGCACAAAGAATTCAGAATGGTCTGCATTTTTCCTCTTAGATTGATTTTTGTGGGGTCACCCTATATATATATATATATATATATATATATATATATATATATATATATATAGGGTGACCCCACCAAATTTTTTTTGAAGTACATATTGCCAGACATGAGCTAGTGGCAATACTGCGAGACAGTGACCTTGAGCAAGTAAACATTTCGCCATTTAGAATTCAAGATGAAATTCACAGTATCCCAGCTGAGATGTTGCAGCACTCAATGAGGATTCTCAATAGCAGATTTCAAGAATGCATTCGTACAGGAGGACGCCATTTACAGGACGTAATTTAAAAAAAAATGAAAATGCCATCATTGTTTTTTAAATGGCATGTTTTGAGGTTTCTATTACTATGAACAAAAAATTTTTCTTCCATCACTCTTGGTGTTATTGTTAAAAATTCCCATTTTTTAGGGTCACCCTATATATATATATATATATATATATTGATAAATCAAACAAATGTAAAACTGCTTTAATAATCATGTATTTTGCCTTCGTAGACAGGTTTCTCCGGATTAGAATAAAAGAAATCTGTGTCTATGTGATTTCGTCCACATAGACCAAAGGAGCTGATCTAACGAAAGACAAACGCCTAGTTAATAATAATAAAAAAAAAGTTTCACACTTTGTTTTATCAAAACCTTCATGAATTCTATATCCTACTAACACAAACACATATAATAGTAACAGCTGGCCACTCGTATTCGAGGATACCCGTCTACTAGGGCGGGTAGCCAGTCCCTATTTCAGACGCTCGCTCGGGTACATTTGTGTTTGTTCAACACCCACAGAGCCCACATGTGGTTTATACTGCAACTATGCTGAGCAGACCTTAGTGACAGTTTCTGGGAGAGAGCGTGTTCTCTAGCGTGATCGACAATTTGAACAAGGCCACAGACGCTATGACTTGGTCTTCGTGCTAGCACAGATGTTGACGGCCCAACAGAATTCCGTCTACCCAATTTCACTAACAATGAAAGGGTCCAACCATGGTATGGTTTTCAGGTACTTTTCAAGGGTGCCGCACGCTGGAATCGAGCAGCCGATAACATCAGAAAGTCGCCTTCCCGACAAATCCACCATGGCGAGATTCGAGTCCCATGATCAGAGAAGAGAACGTTCTAACCATACGGCAACGGGTCCACATAACACACACACACATACATGCATATATACATATTCACACACGCGCGCACGCACGCCCCAACATATATATATATATATATATATATATATATATATATATATATATATATATATATATATATACGACACACACACACACACACACACACACACACACACACACACACACAGAGACACAGACAGGTTTACCATATGAAACCACCTAAATAATACTTTCAAAATAAAACAAAAAATAACAGCGTCTGTTTCTAGCCTTTTTTCAAAGAAAATTAGTGACACCTCTCATAACTTTCTTCTCTCTTTTTCTCTCTACGGGTTTTTCTTCTCTACCCCTTCGATATCAATATATAACTTCCGTTAAGTTAACCGTTTAAATGTGTCAATATATGCTAACTCACTCATGTCTTCTCTCTCCCTCCCCACTTCCTCACTTCGTAAATTTACATATGTTTAATACGGCCCGTCAAAAATGTGTAAATTTTCTTTTCATTTTTTGTTTGGAAGTAAAAGTTGATGATCCGCAGTCCTTTAAAAGGGCTGTGGTGAAAAAATTTATTACATGGAACCTTAAAGTGGTCAGTTTTTATTTAAGTTATTTGAGCTCTCTGGATTTTATCCTCCTTAGGTTTACCCATACGGATTACCTAGTTTTTCATGAACTAACTAACTAACTAACTAACTATATATATATATATATATATATATATATATATATATATATATATATATATATATATATATGTATGTATGTATGATAAAATATTTTAAGGTATCCTATATTTATGGGGTTAAATGGGGTAAAATATTCAATATCAGGGATATTAATATCAAAGTGGACAACAGTATATTTCATTCTAAAGGTAATCTTCAGTCCATACGATGATGATGATGATGATGATGATGAAACAAAGTAGAGAATTTTTATCAAAGACGCGTTTTGCCAACGAAGAATAAGCGTGTTTTCCTTAGCTAGTTCTGTTTGATAAAGAAGGAATATCAAAATATTCTGAGGAATAAATACATTTGAATATATATATATATATATATATATATATATATATATATATATATATTGGTTTGGAACTATTTTAAGGTAAGATAAAAGTTAGTGTAAAACAGTGCCGACAGTTTGTTTTATGTTTAAGCACAATCTACAGGCAATAAATTTCCGTTCAAGTATGAAACGAATTATCGCCTCATATATATATATATATATATATATATATATATATATATATATATATATATATATATATATATATATATATATATATATATATATATATATATATATATATATATATATATATATATATATATATATACATATATATATATATATATATACACATATATATATATATATATATATATATATATATACATATATATATATATATATATATATATATATATATATATATATATATATATATATATATATATATATATATATATATATATATATATATATATATATATATATATATATATATATATATATATATATATATATATATATATATATATATATATATATATATATATATAATATATATATATACGGAGAATTATAGAGAAAAAGAAATACTTTCCAATAATAAAGAATTCAGAATGGTTCGCATTTTTTCCTCTTAGATTGTTCCGTTGCAAATGAAAACCAGATTTTTTCTAAATTCAGATCTGTTTGGCTTCTTGCAACAAAGCCAACTTCAAGTTAGTGGAAGCCCAACCCACCCTATGCTCAGATTTAAAAGCTAATTAAAGTGCTACTTCCGCAGGCTAATTTTCTTAATTTGTTTTATTATTCGCCTCTTTTTTTTCATATCACCGCCATCTTCAAAAGTTTCTGCCCCAACCCAATCGATTCAGCAAAGGGTTTACGCTTTTTATGTTCACATTTTCGCATTCTTTTCCTTTTCGCTAGCATTTTTTTCCACCTCGTCTTTGCTATTTTCTTAATTTCTACAACTCTTGGTTTCGTGTGTTTTGTTTGTTTTCTCTCCCCCACCACCCTTTAATATTTAGCCTGTTTCTTTGGTGTTCATTTCACCTTGCCCCGCCCTTTCAGCGAACGGGATGGATTCGAATCATTCTTTCTAAAAATTGAACACAAGATGCCACATAGGAAATTTAACATAAGAAGACTCTCTCTATCAGAAAAAAAAAAAAACTACACTCAACATACGTCTTCTATTTATCACATGCATACTAGAACAGTACTGTTTCTAAAAGACTCTCAAATTCACCCCGACGGAAATACTCAAAACAGTTTTTTCTCAATCGGTGACGAAGCTTTAATAAAAGTGAAACATGTTAGATTGATAAACGTTTCCTGTTTGCCCTTAATCTTACAACCTTTCGGATTCCGATTCATATTTGGTCCGCATTTGGTCTTTAACTCATAAAGTTGGCTCCCTGAGCCGCGCTAGGAAATTTTTCTCTCCTGAGTCGATCCTCCAGATATACAAATCCACAATTCGCCCTTGCATGGAGTATTGCTGCCATATATGGTCTGGTGCCCCTTCTGTTTGCCTCGGGGTTCTTGATAGGCTCCAGAGGCGGATATGCAATATGGTTGGCCCTGCCCTGGCGTCTCGTCTACAGTCACTTTCTCACAGACGTGCCGTCGCCTCTCCCTGTCTGTTCTACAAATACTTTCATGGAAATTGCTCCGAGGAGCTGCATTCGCTGGTTCCCAGACGTCATGAGTTCCAGCGCCTTACGAGGCTGGCATCCCGCTCTCACACATCACTGTCGAAATGTAGCCGTCTCTTCTACTCTAATAGCTTCATGTCTCGCACCTCTCGCCTGTGGAACTCCCTTACCTTCTCCTGTTTCCCTGCGAGCTATAATCTCCAGCTATTCAAGTGTAATGTCAATCGACAACTCCAGTTGCCTTGATCTATCCACTACCCTCATCCTTTCTTCTATCACTCCTATCTGATCTTGCTATTTCCTGTAACCCCTTGCATCCTAGTGGCTTCCCGCCTTGCTTGGGGTGAAACGCTTAATATATATATATATATATATATATATATATATATATATATTATGTGTATATATGTGTGTGTTGTGTGTGTGTGTGTGTGTGTGTGTGTTTGTGCTGGTATGACGGAAAAGTAAGAGAAAAGGAAAAAAGAACAAACAAGCATGTCATGACCCACAAAAATAAAAGGTATTTCAGCAAAATTTCATGGTGAAATTAGCTTAGGGGGAGGTGTTTTAATGGAATGTCCCACACTCCTTATCGCCTGTCTGGACTAACTATATCAGTAGCTATATATAGTGAGAACAAGAAATTTTCACGGCTGAAAATTAGTAAATATTATTCGCCTTATTATCAATATAATTATTTTTGTTGATTTTGTTATCTCAGAAATTTTTTTCATCAACCTACAGGGTGCGATGGATAAACTGTCGTCTATATTGCGCAAAAATGAAAATAACACCGACATCTCATTTTAACAGATATAATTATCAAAACTGCACAAAAACATCTTGAAATACTAAAGAGTACATTTATTTAATAAAATCGCAATTGGTTTCAACAACGGCCTCCAGGCGATTTCAGAATCTTCTGCAACTCTTCTAGACTGTCACCTTGTTTAAGTCGGTGAATGCTGCCGTAGTAAGTGTTTCTAGTTCATCTTTGGGATTACAAGGAATTTTGTTGGTCTTTCGCTCAAATGCGTCTTACACATAATAATCAAGGGCGTGGTTGCAGTCTGGGGAGTTAAGTGACCATATATAAGTGGTCGCAGAAATTGTCTGACAGTCATGACTGGATTCTCCTGCTTCTATGACATAGTGCAGAATCCTGGTGCCAGGCCTAGGGAATTCCAGCAGCCGCTCCCTTGACACAGGGCAGCAGTACCTCCTCAAGTCACTTGATGTAGGCCTCCGTGTTGAATCTGAGGCCCTCACCAAAAAACATCGGGTGTTATCAGAACGATCGGAGTGATTTTTCTGAACTGCCGAATCTTCGAAAATACCCATTCGACTCACCTAACACGTTTCGAATCCTCTGCCCCGTCCTCAGATTTACACCCAAACAATCTGAAATACTGGAGATTCTGGCGCGAATGCCAAGCAGTACAGCAAGCCGTTTCAAAATTTCTGTCGGAGCGAATAGCGTCACGATGCCACTTTTCTGTCAGACAGTTCCCAGCTGACCCTAATATACTGGAATGTCGACAAAATGAAAAACAAAGAACGCGCATGAGCGAAATTAAAAATATATAACGGCGACAATTTATTCATCGCAACCGTTATTATATGTACGCACACACACACACATGTGTGTGTGTGCGTGGGTGTTAGCATCATTGGTTACTCTTTGTTCTTTAAATACATTTATAGTTGTCTTTAATTTTAATATATTTGGCTTTATCTCGTTTTTCTTGACTTTTCATTTACATATTTTTTAACGATCATCATATTCCTTTGTTTACCGCGTTAACTTTATTGTCAAAACTATTTTCTACTTTCGTTTCCATTCATTTCCTTTTTTAGTCTACTCATTTCCTTCTGTTATCTTCTTAATTTCATTATTTTTCTATACTTTCCGTTTTTATCCGTTTTGATCTTCTTAGTTTCGTCTTCTGAAACCTTTTCATAATGCTTTCTCATATCTATTCTATTTATTCATATTTGTCGTCCCCTTATTGTCTGTTCCCTACAGGTAGCAATTTGAGCCTTTCTTTACTTCTCTCAAAAACTCTTAAGTGAACTATTAACAATCTTATTATGGAATGCATTTTTGTTTTGTTTTTTTTTTCCGTACAAACCTTAATTTATCTTCGAATTATTGTTTCACATATTAATCTTTCCCTTCTCTTATTTCATTAACCCCCCCTTACTCTTTTTTTTATATCAAAGCACCTTCGGTAGCAACTTATTTTGGGGTGACAAAACATTGTTAGGTTTTCTTTCTATTATTTTCCTTAATCTTGAGACCTTTGCAGCCTTTACCCAGCAGGTTTCTCTATATTTGGATATACCTTCGCAATTTTGATATCCTGTGACTATTTTTACTTTTATGTTGGCCTCTTTTTTTTGTTCGTCTCATGCAAAGTCCTTTTTTCTTACCTTTCTTTCTCGAGTCTATTGATTTCATTGCTTTAATGTCTTCCACTCTTTCGACTGTTATCATGTCTTTATTCTTTTGTCGCAACCCGTCGGTAATTTGCGCCTCATGATAAAAATGTTTTCTTTTTTTCATTCCTTTTCGTCCTGATCTAATTGTGCCTCTAGCTTACAACAAACGATATTACAATGAAGACAAAAGACAAAACTAATGTAAAGTAATCATATAAACCTCATTGCTTTCAACAATTCGAGACATCTTTTTCAGGAATATATATGTTTCTGTGTGAGAGCTATGTCTCCGCTTGTACAGACGACTACATGTCAGTGAAGTTATATTAACGCCTTTTGATTTGTGAGGTGTATTTATATGAGGTGAACACATTCATTGAAAATAGGACTGCTGAAAATACAAAAAAAGACACATATACGACTACGTGAAAGTGTACCTCCATCTTGCTGTCAATATAAATGCATATAAATAAAAATGTATGTATTTCCCCCTCTAACTCTACATTCGTGAACAACCATATTTTCAGATATTATTAAGCTATACTTAATATATTATTACAACTTTCTATATCCGTGTTCTGATATAGAGAAATCTCTGGCTTTTTATATTAAGAAATATGGCGAGTATATTCGGTCTTAACACAATACATCGAAATTTGGCCTGACGTCAATGTTTTCTTCCGCCAATACCGTAATTTGTATATCTTTGTTTCATATTGGATCTTGGAAATGTGAAATTGTTTAGAATTCCTTTTAGATGAATATTATTATTTTCTTTCAGATTAGTTTCAACTGGTTTTCTCTACTTCGAGCGTCATTGTAGAATCTCAAAGAAAATGGCCGACCAAAAAAGAAAAAAAAGAAAAAATCTAGCCAAGACAATCTGAATAGGTGCAATAGAAATGAACTGAAATCTAGACAAAATATATCCTAGTCAATACTTAATAATTGATTACGATTAATCTTCTCATAGAAATGTAAGATAATAAAAAAAATTATTTAATAGGAATTCATTTGCAAATGGTATCTTCAGTTTTAGGAATGGGCAAATCTTTGAAGGAATTCTTTAACAACTTCATTTTATATTAAATATGGTAATAGCGGAAGCATTTTCAATTATAATTAATTATATTTAATTAATTAACTAATACCTCTATCGCCTTAATCTCAGTTTACTTTTTATTGTAACTTTTTAAACCGTACTGATATGGCGTTTTTAGAGAGTCTCAAACATTTAGAAAAACTAATGGTAAAAAAGCTTAGTCTGAAATTAATAATGGCTGACAACGTTTCCTCCAAATAAAGCTATAAATAATAAATATTTTTGAATAAAATATCAGATCTCTATAGGGTTAATGGAAAATGCAATAAATTTCACCCTTTTTATGACTGAGAAAATAAATAAAAAAGTACTTTAAAATGTGTTGTTTCGGTTGAAACTTTACGATCGAAATAACCAATAGATGTCCAAACAATTAATGGAGTAAGGCAATAAAATTTGAAAGTTCTGACCCAAATTATTGAAAAATCTCTAGCTGAAGAACTTAAGCCATCGCGCCACAAAAATCTTACATTGTTTGTTATTACTAAAAGGTTGTTGATATCACTAAAATTCTGTATATTATGTTCTGAATGCGGTATCTAAAAGTATTCTCAGCGCGCGTACTTTTGTATCGACGATAAAATATTAAATGATGCCGAACGTAATATGTCAGCGCTTACCGACCTTAGACTAATCCCTTGTAACTTTACCACATTTGTGTACATAGCAAGGATTTATTTGTAAAGCAATATATTGTCTGTATTCTCTTTTGCTGTATTCTCAATCATCAACAAAGAACCAATACATTTGGGTTCGAACTGATTCACACCAAGTACTTAATACGCAAGTTAGGTCAGAAAATTTAGTAGATCATTATTTTAAAGAATGTAAAGAAGAGAAACTACGAAGGAAAATGAAATTTCCTCATCACTTGCCTTATACTAAAATTATTTCGTCGTCTTTTAGCGTTTCGATAGTAAGTCGTAGCTTGTAAAATGTAAAGTTAAATTTATTCACAAACAGATGAAAAAAGAAAAAAATGACACCCACCTCGCAAAGATTTGTTCATCGTGTTGCCCGGTATAGAATCGCACAATGGAGAAAAAATATGAAAATTTTAATCTTTATTGTATACCAGAATTAAGTATATTGGTTCATATACGTCAGAGCTTAGCTTGGAACAGACTATATTCTTTTATTGGGAAATTGATTTCAATGTTTCTTTTATGTTTGTTTTAAAATTATTTATGCCATCTTCAAAAAAAAAATGGTTGTGTGTTGAGACTACGTTTCTCTTTCATTTATCTCTCTCTTGTTCTTTCTTTATTTCTTTCTTTCCATCTCTCTCTCTCTCTCTCTCTCTCTCTCTCTCTCTCTTGCCTCTCTAATTGATGAAGGCATTTTATAGTGAAGTAATTGTCGGAACTGTTATGTGATATCATTCCTTTTATATGGCAGTAACACTGGGCAGTATCATAACAGACGAAGAAAATTTTTTGAGGCAGCAGACATTTTGTTCTACAAAAGGATGTTGAGAATACAATGAACTGAAAATTTGAGCAACGACATTTTAGAGAAAAAGAAAACAAAATGACACTTATAGTTTGCATCAGAAAGGGACAATTGAAATTTCTAGGGTACACAATGAGAAAAGAGTGCATAGAAAATTTACACTGACAGGATGTATGGAAAGCAAGAGGGGCAAATGAAAACAGTGCATAACTTACCTATCATATTTGTGTAAATGTTTAGAAGTACAGGGATTAGGAGTGATAGCAAAAAGTCAAAATTTACTGAGAGCTATTAAGTCTAGGAAATTGTGGAGAGCCATGATCACCGATGTTGTGAAAATCAGGTACATTTTATCGTGTATCCAATATGAAGCAAAACAAGATATTTTAATGACATCTTCATTTAGATCTAAAAAAGAAAAAAAAAGCATGGATAAATACTATTATAAATTATTATTAGGATAACAAATATTAATTTAAAATATCTTGCCTATTTATGATCGTTGTAAGCTTTCTAAGAGGCACGGTAGATTAATGAATAGCAGCACGTATTCAGGAATCGGAGAGCCGAGTTCGAATTCTAATCGAATTAATTACATTCACTTACGTGCTAATACCCTTGGGAAAGGTATTAATCCTTTTCTTCTCACATCCACCCCATCTATAGGTAAATAGCAGTTCAGACGGAGTTCTATAGCCTTGGATAACAACTGGTCTACCGCAGAAAGATATGGCAACCTACTGCAGGCCAAAAAAAAAAATCTGCCTCGTTAGTCATGTATCGGAAGATAACATGATCACCTAAGCATGTATCACGCATGGCACATAAGCTTTCTAATGCAAGACAATTTTCTTACAAACCACTTTAAATCATTTGTTATTGATATGGCATTATGTTTGGCTATGATAGTAAATATATACACATCATTGTTGTTTAATTTCATTGACTTTTTATGTGAGTTGGCGGTCGGTACCTCAGACCATAAGATAGCATAACATCTGTAAAACATTGTGGTATAGTCATAATGTATGTAGATGGCAGTAAAACTGATTTATAACACAGAAGGGCCCTCATAAATTTGAACATAAAAGCAATTTTGCGCCCTTATATTCACCGAGGTATCGGATCGCAGGCGGATATAGCTGAACTGCGGATTTTTTTTATAAACAACTAGATAAAAAAAAACAAAAAAAAAAACAGGGGGAATGTTTTGAAAAAGAGGTGGCTGGAATTTTACATATCATTTTTATAATTTTAAGTAATGACTCGCATTAAGCTAGAAAGCCTGAATCCTAAACTAAAGAGGAGTTGGGATTTTCTAAATGTTTTAATAAATGGTGCGCGTGTCTTGGGTGGAATTTTTCAACGGGGAATAATAATAATAATAATAATACTACTACTACTACTAATAATAATAATACTAATAATAATAATAATATATAGGACCTATAACATTTTTATTGGACTTTACAATACACACAGAGAGAACAATCAAAGCTAATCGTCCAGACAGTGTAATCAAAGTCCACAGCAAAATATTGTTTTTTTTTTTTTTTTACGACATGGCAGACACTGCAGATTCTAATGGATCTTTGAAGATATTCAAAAAACTAAAAAAATACATGAATCTTCAAGTTTAAATCTAAAAAAATGAGGTACGTGATGACATCAATAATTCCCGGTGTAGTTGGAGCCTTCGGATTGATTGTGAAAGACTCCTGATAGCCCAAACCTCAAAGAAATGCAAAACATTGTATTCACAAGAACAGTTCACACATTAAGAAGTGTTTGATCTATGTAAAATATAATGAAGCCATTTCTAAACTTAGATCTCTGGTTAGGACCCGGAAATGAAATGTGTACACAGCACAAATCAAGAGAAAGTAATAATAATAATAATAATAATAATAATAATAATAATAATAATAACCCTGGCTCCTTTATTTGAAACGAAATGTTATCTGTATATTGTATTATTTACTGTGTACTCTAAAATTCATCACATCTGAATCTTTGTACGTTTATCCATATCCACACCTCCAAATACGCCTACCTGTATGGCAAATATATATATATATATATATATATATATATATATATATATATATATATATATATATATATATATAAGGATTGATTAACGCCTCCACACGCCCACCAGTTACCTTCTTGATACGAAGTGGTTTGCGAGTCTCTGTAATTACTTTGGGCTTCCTGTTACATGGTTTCATCGGTCTATAATCAATATTCTTCCACGTGTCATCAATAATGGCCAGCATTTAATGTGCGGACGTGCTAACGATTACATCAAGCAGGTTTTCAGCTTCTTGGCTTTTTCTACCCAATCATTTCCTCTCTATCTCTCATTATCGCGCCTCACCTTCTCTCTCTCTCTCCCTCTCTATCTATCTATCTATCTATCTATCTATCTATCTATCTATCTCTTTCTTTTCTCACTTCATATTTCTGTTATTTTAAACACTTCTTTTGCCGTTTCTCAATCTTGCTGTCTCTTGCTATTCTTTTCGTTTAGTTTTTATTGTCTCTCTTCTTTTTTGCTCAATGCTCTTGTGTACGAAATAAAAATGCCGGGACGCTTAAATTATTAAATATAAATTTCTAAATAAGTATTGAATTTAATTTGTTATTTAATTGTAATGAACATTCGTGACGTAAAATGTGACTTTCCGCAGCTTCCTATATTTTTTTTTATTATGCCTGAATTGTCATAAATCTTAGGAAAGATAGAGTAGATATCCCCAAGTTTTTCCTCGGTTTCGAAATCAGATGTTCCTTCTCTGAGATAGGTTGTCACGCAACCTATCCTATTATTTAAGTTATATAGAGAGAGGGAAGGGAATTCATGCCTTCTTCTAAGGGGCTAATTTAGTTCCGGTTTCTTGACTTCCTGCCACTCACAATCTTCAAAAATTTAAATGCAGCGCCAATTGCCCTTTTATGTTTTTCTAAGTCTTGTACTATTATTGACAATTCTCCTTGTCTTCTCATTGCGTCTTAGTGGTTTTATCGCCTTGTTTGAGTTGAAATGAATTAAAAAAATACATTATGAATTTAAGCTCAGCACTAGATGCGCGGCAAGTTTTCCATATTTTACATTTGAAATTGCTAAATGTAGACGTACGTCCTATGTTAAAAGTTTGTTCTCGTTATAGAAGTTTGTTCTCGTTATAGAAGTTTGTTCTCGTTGTATCTCGTTCACAGTTCTCGTTACAGAAAGTCTCTTCGGGCTACTTGCTACCTAGTCAACTTTGCTCTTCAAGAATTTATCGGCAATGTCAATCGTTATATTCTGTAATCTTAGTTGTTGTAGATTTTTATTTATTGTTCTTCCTCATTAATAGTGCTTTTTTTCGTCAGTAGCTACTTGCGTCTTAGTGGATTTATTGCCTTGCTTGATGGGAAATTATTAATTTGTTTGGCTTTTTTTAAAAATACGAGATTAGATTTTGATCGCATTTCGCTGATTCCACTTTCAATGTCGATATCTATTATGCTAATATTCTTATTCAGTTACTGAAAAATACCCAGCGGCATGAATATTTTAGACGGCACCTGTATTTGCGAGGGGAGATTAATTCGTTTTGTATTTTTAATCAATTATATTTACTTCGCTTACTTCTCTAAAACATACATTTGTTTTTCTTTAATTCTTTACCGTCTCTCCAAACCACTTTCCGCTTCTTCTCCCAAATACTTTCATTTTCTTATATTTCACAAGTCAATCAATTATCTCTCTCTCCCTCTTTCCCTCTTTCTATATTTTATCCTTCTCAATCGTCATATCGTACAAGATGATCTTTAACTTTTTTCTGGCTGGTTGTCCATTTATTGATATGTCCACCAATACATAAAGACAAGAAAACATAATCACCAAAACTGGGTTTTTTTTTTTTTTGCTTCTTCCAACCCGAAACACTAACGCGGTCAAACGAAACAATCATTCATCTACACATTCCCATAATAACTGAACAGCAATAGCCAGCGTTAATATGAGGGTTTGCCACTGACTGACGCTGACATTTCTAGAAATCTCTTCAGAGACATTCTTTATTTGTTTGTTGTCTGAAAACATGATATAATGTTTTCTGTTGTGGATAGTGTCTACGAGATGGCATTAATTTCTTTACGTTGTTTATATTATTTTCTGTAAAGGATGCAAAACTCCTAAATATCAACAATTTTGCGTTGTTTATGTACTACAGTTCCTGGCTAAGAACTCGTGGCGCCACTGTTTCTTTGTCTTTTTCTTTTATATATAGACACACACACACACACACACACACATATATATATATATATATATATATATATATATATATATATATGTGTGTGTGTTTGTGTCTGTATGTATGAATAAAAATTCAGCTATAGTTAAAAATATATATATTTGTAAAAAGACTACGAGCAAAGACAAAAGGAAGACATTTTTTACCGAAGCACTACGTCCTGTAATAGCCTTAGGTTTGTTTTTAATTAAGTTAATCAGTGGGTGAATCACGTTGGTTAATATTTTTTCCTTTTTTGCACACACACACACACACACACACACACACACACACACACACACACACACACACACACACACACATACATATATATATATAGGTATATATATATATATATATATATATATATATATATATATATATATACATATATGTACATATGTATATATATATATATATATATACATATATACATATACGTACGTTCATATATGTGTGTGTGTCTGTGTGTAGATTGTATACGAGCGCTTGCTCGTACATTTAATTATATTTATCCATTTGATTGCAAACACAAACACACACACACACACACATATATATATATATATATATATATAATGAAATTGAAATGTCCGATCAATATATTTATATATTTTCTGTTTAGATGTTATTTTTATTATAAACAGAATATATACTTAAATATCTTATCTATAAAAATCTCTCTATATATATTATTCTTTCTCATGTCCAGTATATGAATTCATTTAACAAAGATGGAGAAGAGATTTGAGCAACAAAAATGTTGTTCTACAGAAGGATGCTTGAAATACCTTGGTTGATACATGTGAGCAATGACAAAGTTTTAGAGAAAATTTGAACAAAAAAAATACTTAACATCAAAATGAGATAGTTGAAATTACTGGGGTATATAATTAGGATCGAGTGTTTAGAAAATCTGATACTCGGAAGACAGATTGAGGAAAAATGGACAATTAAAAACAATGAATAACTTACTAAATCAGCTTTAGTAAATGGATGAAGGAATATTGTTTAGGACAAATGATGAAAAGACTAAATTTATTAATAGCTACAAAGGACAGAAAATTGTGGAGAGCCATGATCTCTTACGTCCTGATGGAACACGACACATTAACCTGTTTTGCCTTGTATCCTGCTAATCTAGTATTTCTAGATATCAGTAGAAAATCATTGTTATAGATATATAATTTCATTTCTGGTTGAATGAAGGAAATGATACTTTACTGTCAGCTAATATTACTTTGGTAGCACAGGTTAATTATATTTTTATATACATTCATCTACAAAATCACTGTCTGAACACCGTTATATCAAGATAATAAATCAATTGGTAGATAAAATATAATGCAGTGTACATATATCTTTGGATTTCTGTTGAGTCACGCAGCATCTGTCAGCAAATTAGTCTGGTTTTAACAGACGGCGACAGCTGTGAAGCTTTCCGCTCGTTTCCAAGTCAGGTTGTTTCTGGCCTCTAACAGCGTGACAACATTACTGGTCAATATGGCTGAACCTTATCACGCCTCGTAAAATTCTGAGTATATACATATGGATATATGCTGGAGATTTTCCTGATAAACATTGAATTGTTAGTGAAAGAAAACTTCTTTTGAAGCTCAAAGTGTTTTTGTTCATTTATTTTGCGCTTAACTCAGTGGTTCATTTGCAAACGTCTCCCACGCTCTTAGTATCACCAGTAACACCTTGGAATAGAGCAATCTTGATTACTGTTAATGTCAAGTCGTGATTCAAATGACGGAACGCAGTATTTATTGAATTGAATAATGCTACCTTGCTTGTCCCACAGGTGTTTGTCTGGCAAATTACTATATAAGAGTCTATTCTGTATAATGATGGTGCTTACGACCCAAATATAACCTGGCTGCTCATAAGGAAAACAGGTTAACCTCTCTAACCATGATCTATTTGTTGTCTAGTTTGATTGTCTAAAGTTAGAGTCCAAATGTTTACTTTGTTGGATATACTATTTACTGATTGGTTTGAGATAAGCACTTTCAATTAGGTTGTGTGAACCTATTCAGAGGAAAATATTAGCAGATTATTTTTGAAAGCGTCGATTTATAAAGGTGCGAGCCACCTGATATACTGGTACTACGTATATTAACTCCAGCCAACCCTTCAGCTATCGTGGTTGTAATTCACTATAATATCGCAGAGTAACTTTTTCGGGTCTTGATTACTGATTTCATTTTTAGTGCATATGTTTATAAAGGTGGCCAACCCTCTTGCTGCTACTACGTATCGAAACTACAGACAACCCTCCAGCTATCTTGCCTTTAACTCACTATAATATCAGAAAGTAACTCCTTCCGTGTTTTGAGAGATTCCATTGAGAATCTCCGTTCTAGACTTGAAAGATTTCTCGAAAAAATAGGTTCTATTAAGAGGTACATTTTATAAATGTCGTTACGTATGTTCTAATTAGGTTCATACCAGGACCTGTTTCATGAACAAAAGGTTAGTATCACTTGACCATTTCCTATTTTCATTTAATTCCATCATCGCTGGACAAATTACTTTCGTTAAACTCGGAGTAGTGGTTCTTAAATGCTTTTCCTCCTACAGACAATGTCAACGTACTCTTTTACTAGAAAATGACATAAAGTGTATGGGTAACATCAGATAGATAACAAATCCGTGCTATTTTTGTATAAGTTTACTCAATACATTGTTAAGCATTTAACTTGATGGGTGTATGCAGCTCTTTTCAAAAAGTAAATCATGTCTTAAAACGGTAGATAGACGCACGCGTATAATTTTCAATTGACATACTTTCACGAATTTTTTTTCATGCATATTCCTGACAAACCTCATTGACAACGGCGTGTCAGTATGAACAGCAAAAGTCTTTCCAGGTATTCGTTTACAATAAGTTTGTATATATTTAAACACAGATAAGTTTGATTTCGCAGTGGAAGACGAAAACATGTGTAGCGGAGAGAATTCAGAATACTCTTTAGTCATTGAGCCAATCAAAATCTCTAAAATTTCAGCGTGGTGGGGAATCTGAGATCGTTTTACACGAGTGCAAGATATCAGGCACTCTGAATTTCGCAAGCATTTTCGAATGCTTTGCACCATATTGCCGTAAGTCTAGCCACAAGTTCTAAGTTTGTAGCAGTCAGAGTCAAATATGGTGACAGTTTTCATTCTAGGCTTGGGGGACATAGTCAGAGGAACACAGAAATTAAACTCCATTTTAGAATCGGAAAAAAAATAGAAGGTTCGCGTAAATGTCATCAAATAATGCACAAATAGCTGAGAAGGCAAGAGTCTTGATTTTTTTTCGCTTGTGTCCTCCGGTTTGGTATCCTGTAAAACAGTGGCGCTTGCAGGAGATCAAATCCTAGCACATCTTTTAAATAAGTCAACGCTATACGTAGTATTCTATCTGAATTTATCAATACTGTTGTTTGGATTATTTTACTTCCTCTGAAGTTGTCCATTCTAATTCCTCTGTTCAGAGCAACTTGTCCAACTGCGATATATCTATCGTCGTCTTTTGTTATGTAAGGTCCGCCTTTTCTCAAAGTTGTCCAGACTTTTTCAGTTTAATCTCTTATCAACCGAAGTATCGGCTTCAGTTAGATGACAATATTAATTTTCATGATAAACGAATCTGGTCTTCTCTTCTAGATTGTAAAATAAGTTTGTATTCAGCGTAAATTTATCTTTGATATTATTCGGAACAAAATTGTTGCGTTCATATATTATTATATATTATGTTTTTATCCATGGAGATATGTTCCATGATCCAAAGTGGTTGCATAAATATGTCGATAGTATATATATATATATATATATATATATATATATATATATATATATATATATATATATATAAACCAGGAACACCAAACCACAAGCTACCACAGTACCTACGTTACGACCGTTATGTTTCCTCCGGTAGATAGAATGAAAGATTTTAGTTGATTCCACCACCATTATATACGCATACTTTTACAATAAACTATCTTATCATTATATTGTATTTTAGATTATTTTTTATATATATATATATATATATATATATATATATATATATATATATATATATATATATATAAATTTTCGAGTTAACCTGCTAAAGAAATTTTCTTTTGTTATTGTAAGATACTTTGTTTAATAAATTCATTTCATTTTTGCCTTGAAAAACTTCATATTTGACGAAAAGCGTCGGCTACCATTACAGTTTTTTCCCGCTCCCACTATATATACATATTTGTATATACGATGAATGTGTATCAATGAAAGCGAAAAAGATGTTTGCATGTAAATATAATATATACATCTATTTTTTTCATGCTTAAATTTTCGCTCTTTCACGAAGAACTCAAGCACACATGGGATTAACTGACGAGATATATATTTTAAGTATATTTCTCCCGCTGTCCCTTTTACTGTGTGTCTATCGTTATTGAATCTGTGCATTCATTAAGTCGATACCACTTTTTCCCTTGTTTCTTAAGGCGATTGACGAATGTCAATTAATCACTTTAATCTTGTGTTGTAGTTGTTTTCCGTACCCGTCACTGACATTCAATAAATTTATTTTTTTAAATTTTAAATCTTTGCTCTCGGGAGGCGATGCCAATCGAAGACAATAAAGTGAGGGAGATAAGAAGATAATAAAAGCCTCAGAGGCACAACGTTTGAAATGGTTATTACTTATGTTTATCCACTGATAAGAGAATTTTTTTTTCAATCACTGGCTACGTTATATAATACAATGTTGTATAGATATATAACAGAGAAGACAAAGTATTAGAAATGAATTAATTAGACAAATCACACACACACACACACACACACACACACACACACACACACACACACACACACACACATATATATATATATATATATATATATATATATATATATATATATATATATGACAAAGTGGCACGTCATTAGACTAGATTTGTTTCTTTGACGAATCTACACATACGAACGAATGCCAATTTTTAATTTAGTTTGTTCATATATATATATATATATATATATATATATATATATATATATATGTGTGTGTGTGTGTGTGTGTGTGTGTGTGTGTGTGTGTGTGCGCTTGTGTGTGTTTACATGCGTTTTGGGTATATTAATATAGCCAATTTCATTTACATTCCTTTTTTTTTTTTTTGTTTCAAACATATTTGGCATTAAATTGTGATAACAGGTGAACTTTCAAGTATGGTGAAACGTTATAAGAATCTGGGCGCAAATTTACCGTGGATGAACTAACGATGAAAACACTTTTTTAAACATTTTCGTCTTAATAATTTATTTTCTCTTTTAATTTGAGTAGGATTTTCTTATGCCAAAATTATGGTCACTCTTGTTCACCGAAAAGAGGTTAATCACAATTTTGACTTTGAAACTGTTTCGAGAAAATAAACCGTTAAAGCTTGACTTGGTGACCCATTAACAAGACTCTTTCAAGCGTAGCGATTTTTTTAAAAATGGATGCGTATTTATTTTGAAAGTGCGCAGTATTGACTCTTCTATCTTGTTTTCTCTGAAGGAACGTGTCATTTTCTTTTATACCTTTAGGATCCTTTTTACCAACGCTTTTTCAAAAGGTTTTCATTGACGATATACAAACACAATCACGACACATTAATAATTTCCAAGAAATCACAGGATGGTTTTCGAATGTGAAGAATTCTTAAAAGTCTTGTTTTATTGTCCAGTGTTCTGTAGATGCAGGTTGTTTCGACTTTTGGTATAGCAGTTAATTCTAAATTTGCATGATGGTTACTCGGTTGTTTTTCTCGCAGGGAGACAAGCAAATTTTGACCTTCAGTCAACCGTAATGAACGTATAAAATGCTCCTTTTGCGCGCATAGGCTCGGCGTTTTATATCAAATTCTACCAGCTGAGTCTATGCAAACAAAAGGAGCAAAAGATGACCAAACGTTTCACCTGAAGACCTGGAAAAAATAAAATTGCTTTAGTGGTTTTAAGCTAGTAAACATTTTGTGGGATGGATAATTATTCTGTTACACGGTTTGGTCAATTTTGCTGTTACACCCGGTACACATACACACACACACACACACACACACACACACACACACAAACCCCCCCATATATATATATATATATATATATATATATAATATTATAAAAAATTTAACATAAGTATGTTATAAAATGTTGAAACGAAAATAGCCATTTTGTTTCACAGAGTGTGTTGAAACAAAATTTATTTTGTAGTGATTTTACTTATGTTATATTTTTTTATAAATAATAATTATATCTGCTCTACTTTTGTATTGAGCACTCTTTTAAGAATAGTAATTGTTAGTTATTGAATTCATTCCGTATATACCAATTATATACTTGTATATATATATATATATATATATATATATATATATATATATATATATATACACACATAAACTGAAAAGAGGTTACTTTGACGTGCTGTAATAGATAGGAACTAACCTCGCTTGATCAATTACGACTAAACGGTGAGGTCAATACTCCCTAGGTGCTTGATGCTTTCAGCCTTGTGTCACATCTAAGCAGCGCTTACTAAATCAGGGTACTTCGACGTAGTATAATGGTTAGCAAGCTTATCTAGTTAGATCAATTACGACTTTGTAGTAGGTTCGATCCACACTGGGTGCTCCATACATTCGGCGTTGTGCAGCATCTAAGCTACGCTTAGTAAATCACTACAGAAGGAGAGAGAAAGAGAGAGTTTGAGAGAGAAAGAAGAAGAGGCTGAAATGGGTATAGGATGAGATTTAAATGATCTGACCAGACGAGAATGACATGACGCTGAGCAGTTAACTTGGACCTAATTTGAACGGGCATAAATATGTTCTGTATTATCCGTTCCGAAACGAATTCATACGGCGTTCTTCTATTTTTAAACTGTCTGACAAACAAAAGAATTTGGAGGACTGTGGTTCTTTTCCCGCCCCTGGTACCCTTCAATCAATTTACTCAGCTCAGTCTGAGGTTTTCGTCGTTGTTGGAAACAGACAATCAATTTTCGCCAGATAGTGCTGCACTCTAACAGGCAAAGATGATTAGAGAGATTAAATATTCGATAAGTTCGAATCTATATTCGATATCTATCCTATACTGCACAGATATATCTCTCTCATTCTGATCAGATCTATCTATCGATTTCATACTGGGCAGATGTAACTCATACAGATCAGAGCTATCTATCGACTTCATACTGGTCAGATCTATCTATCTATCTATCTATCTATCTATCTATCTATCTATCTATCTATCATGCTGCAACAGAATTTGTTTATATTTTATATTCATAACAGTCATTGGTTTCTGAATTGTAACCGGTATCATTCGTATTAATTATGTTAAAACAACAAAGACTCAAGAACCTAAAACCCTTTAAGTCACTTGTGATTTCGCCAATGTGAAGATTAATCAATAGTAAATAACAAAAATAACAATTGTGTGTGGTGTGTGGGAAGGAGAAAAGGTCAATAAATTGCTAGATATGTTGATAGACCGATTTGATATAGCATAATATGTAAATGAACATATCATGATTTAAATGTGTCTCTACATATATATAAAACAATGGTTTGTATTTACATAAGCAAATGCATCATGCATATATATATATATATATATATATATATATATATATATATATATATATATATAATAATTATCAGTATATATATATATATATATATATATATATATATATATATATATATATATATATATATATATATATAAAGAAATATAGTCTTAAGGTGTGCTATATTTATGGGATAAAGTGCTCAATATCAGAGATAGATTTGTAAATATAAAAAGTGAACATATAGTCAATCGTCAGGCCTGACGATTTCATATATATGAAACAGACTGTCGCCCTAATTGTTGACTTAACATGAAACAGACTTTATATTTATATATATATATATATATATATATATATATATATATATATATATATACTGATAGGTAGATAGATACTCATAGAAAGACAGACAAATGAGGCAGGGTGACCATAGGAACCAATACTGCATTGTGAATATCTGAAGGTCACTAAAAGTACGTGTAAATGACAGACCCCATGCAGTAATTTCCTATTTATAACCGGTCTTTACACGATACTGAGCATCATTCACTTTTTATATATATATATATATATATATATATATATATATATATATATATATATATATATATATATATATATATATATATATATTGAATTTTAAACAGATTGTTCATACAAAATGATATAGTGTTCGAGTTTACATTATTTACAGAGGAACAATATCATAAAGACTGTGCTTACTGAGATAGACAGTCGGGTTATAGCAATCGGCATGACATGGTGACTCATTTTCATGTCTCAAGAAGCGACATGGTCTGAAGATCGAATAGAAAATAGATGTTTAGAACAGAGAATTCATTCTATGTCCATACTGTGTCTTCTCTCTCTCTCTCTCTCTCTCTCTTTGTCTCTATATATATATATATATATATATATATATATATATATATATTATATTATTATTATTATTATTATTATTATTATTATGACGAAATCGACAGACATTTTGTATCAATTAATTTCAATGATCAACTATTCAAAGTTACGAACAATCCTTCTCAAACAAGAAGGAAATTCTGTCAGAACTAGCGCGAAATTCTTTTCGGGAGAAAAGTACAGGAAATATAGCCCAAACTTTCGATAAGTCATCTTCAGGGTAGATAAAGACAATTGGTGTTTCGTAGAACTAGTCGGTTTTGTGACTTAGGTACAGAGTCGAAAGGTAAAAGTTTTGATCATTTTTACAATAATTTTCTTTCAAAATGAACCACGGACAATTTCTGATGGAATTACCTCCTTGTCTGAGATTGGATTATTCGTAGCATAAAGTCGATTAAAATTAATGAAAAATAATGAGTGCCATCTTTAACAGTATCTACGTACAGAGTGTCTGCTGCCTAAATACAGTGAATATATATATATATATATATATATATATATATATATATATATATATATATATATATATATATATATATATATATATATATATATATATATATATATATATATATATATATATATATATATATATATATATATATATATATATATATATATATATATATATATATATATATATATATATATATATATATATATATATATAGAGAGAGAGAGAGAGAGAGAGAGAGAGAGACAGACAGACAGAGACACAGACAGAGAGATAGGGAGGAGAAAATAATTGTCTGAATTCCATTATTTCTATGAGCACAATGTCTCTATTTTACAAATACATTTTCCGTTAGTGAGCTTATCTATGTATATAACAGGTTGAAACAAAATAATTATATTATACACACACACAAATATATATATAACGAGAGAGACTGAAACTGATGAATTAACCCAGGTTCACCAATTCACATCAGTGCAGCTATATATATATATATATATATATATATATATATATATATATATATATATATATATAGGGAGAGAGGAGAGAGAATGAGAAAGAGAGAGAAAGTGAGAGAGTCGGATAATACTAATACATGAAGCGTCATCAAAACCACCCAAGCGTATCTAATAACAATAGACAAGATATATTGAGGTTCTCATGAAATTTATCCTCAAAGCCGATCCCAAATAGTTTGAACGGAAAGCTCTTTCGGGCAGTATGCCAAAATCGGACTATTATCATAATGCCTGGATTGATCGAACTTTCGTCTAGACAGATGAGACTCCCAAAGCGACTACACATAAGAATTATCTCCCTTTCAAGTTCTCTTTGTCTTTTAACGTGAATTTCAGTTCAGTGCCACCGTGATTGAAATCTATTACTCTATGCATAAGATTCGTCCTTTAGTGTCTCAATGCGCAATATTGTCGATCTGTCTTTGTCAGCAGAGCAACTGTTCCATTGATCCCGTTATCAACGATGCAATGAAATTTGGACTTCTCTGTTTATTTGTTTATTGATAAATGTGTTCATATATTTCGCGACATTTCTAGTTAATTATATTTTCGTTCGATTGGCTCCACGTGGATTATCCACTTTTCTACTTCACGTGGTCTATTTTAGACTGTACTGTATTTTATCCAATATTTAGTCATCATAATAATCGACAGTTTTATTTTTTATTAAGAGTAGTATTAGTAATAGTTGTATTGTTTGATCTACAAGCACAAGAAATTTGGACAGAAGTGACTAACTTTCTTCTACCATTGGACAGATCTCGCTTCTTTTCATCCTGATTCGATTTTGATTTAATTAATTTATTTTTTACAGTTTATCAAGCTTTTGCATGTTATTTAATTTCAAAAAATATTTTCTGGACTGTAAGAATTTTTGGAGATAATCATGATTTTTACCGATGCAAGATCTATTACTTAACACATAGCTGATGAGAGATGAGGTAGATTCATACAGTTCCGAAGGGCATTTTAACGTAAGTGAATTTTATATTCGAACCCGACTGGAAATGTGACTCTCCGAACTCCAGTGTACAATTTTCAATTTTCCACTACACCAACCGGACACCCAAGGTTATAAACACATGATATTCTCAAGCGATCATCCATCTAGGTACTGAACATTTTCGACGTTGCTTAACTTCTGTGAACATAAGAAAACTGGTGTTTCAAAGTGATATGGCCGTATGCCCTCATCCTAAATAGAGCTCCAACTTTTGAAGATTTCTGTATGTGTCCTACATTTGACATTGACACCAATCGTTTTACAATCATTTCGTAAGTTCTCTATTTATAGTGCCGAATTCCACTCACTTCACTGGCTACAAATAATACACTTCCCATAATAAAACATCATAGATTTTTGGTTTTACCTCTTTGTCAATCTATATATTGTCTCCAGGGCATGCAGTATCTAAGAAGATATATATCATTTCTTCTTTACCTACTGCCACCATATTTGTTTTTTTATTGGGGTGGTCAATACTTCATGGTCACGCTGGATCTTGACATTCCGCAATATTTTATACTTGTCATTTTCGATGACTCCTTATGAACTTTGTCGATACGACGATTTTTGCTGCATAATTACCAATGTATCATTCTTGAAAAATTATCATGGCTCCTTTTGTATTTGCTGTATGCCAATTTTGTGCATTCACTCACAAAATGCCACACTTTTTTCTCATTAATACCACACATACTGCACTTTTCTTTTTCAAGTGTGGGGTCGATATTTAACAGATTTTTTTATTATTATTATTATTCATAATAATAATAGCAATGATAATGATGATAACAATAAGTATTATTATATAATTAATATTATATAACAAAAGTAGTAATTATTACTTTCATTATTATAATTATTATTTATCAGTCTATTTTTCTATGAGAACATTATGAATTTATTTGCTAGTAATATTGCGGTTATTAATCACTAGCAGCATGGCCCGCCGTTGCCCGTGCTTGATTCAAAAATCGTACAACTCATACAGCAATCGCTATCAATTAACTTAAAATATTTTTGCCCTTCTTTGCCTTTAAAGGAGTGCCGTGCTGATGTTGCTACATGCCTTACTTCTTGCCTATCTCACACTGCGAATTTTTTCTAAGCTCTATACTAAACATTAAATCTGTTACGAAAAAAGAACTAAACAAAATGAACATTACGAAAAAAGAACTAAACAAAATGAACACAAAACGATCAGCTTTAAAAAAGGACTCGTAACTGGAAAAACCGAATGAAAAAGGAATGTTAACAACAAATACTTTTTCACACCCACCCAGTTCTGCGGAATCAGAATCAACATTGAGTTTAAGCAAGCGAATGTGCTAATTGGAGTAAAGTGCCATGCAGATTTAAATTTTTCCCACTTGTGACGAATGCAGCTATCGATTTTTTTTTTGCATGCTAGCATGCTAGTTAACATTCGTGTCAGTCAGCTGTTGGCTCTCACGCTGGCCAATAGAATCTTCCTGCCTATTCGTAGCAGCCAGCTATAGGCTCTCACTCTGGCCAGTAGAAAATGGCCGCAAACTACATGAAAACTGCTGTAGAAGCATGAAAAAATCGATTATTTCCACTATCGATGAGAGTTGGGAAATGCAACGTCAGTCTTGGCCTTTCCACTTACTTGGAGCATGTGCATGTAAATTTTGGTGCAAATCCGTCGAAAATTGCGGCCGTGCATTCGTTGCTTACATACACACACATCCTGCCTTTTATAGATAGAGATACAGTATATGAAAGAGAGAGAATAAATATGATAAAAAAAAAAACATTGTGCAGCGATATTGATTTCCATACATATGCTTGTACAAATTTTGTACAAATTTTATATGACAGATTATGGAAGACTTATATTTTTATTAGAGTTCTTTGTTGACTTAGTATAATTATTAGATATGGCAGTGTGTCATCAAGTAAGGGTAGGTCATTGTATGCTCCTCACTATTCTATGATCTTTTTCTTGGTTTACTCGGAACAGAAAATCCCCCAGAAGTCAAAGGAGATAAGTCCTATACTTAAGGCCTTGTGTGATTTAAAAAAGAAATAATTAAAAGTGGAGATGACTTTAAGGCCTTTTCTTAAATACGGCTTTTAGTAACGCCATCTTGCAGTCGCTATTAGAGGTTCCTTGACATATAATTAATTCAGTTTTATTTTATACATATTTAAATCAATTTGTACGCAGTTTAATAACAAAATCATTCATTTTGTCAGGTAAATATTTATGTTACAACATAAACTCATTACTTGTCAGTGTAATTAAAACAGTGTTGAATATTATTCACATATATCAAATATTATACAGTGAACATTTTACATCGGAATTAAAACCGATATGTTATATCTTCAAAAGAAACTCAAGAAGGGTCTTCTCTTTTTCTAGCTGTCATTTTGTGCCCTTCTAATATTTTAAGTAATTATTTATTGCTTTGAAAATTCAAAACTTGAATTTAAAATTTTGAAATTTTTATATTAATTTTTACATATTTGATCATTGCAAAAGTTTGCGCACGATTAAAAAATTAAAAAGAAAATTTGACATACAAAAAAAAAAAAGACATAAAGAATTTATTATTCAAATCTCCATTGTGTGCAATGACATTTTAACAAATGTCTCCCATCTTTCTACAAGCCTGTTGATGCCATTTTCGTAGAAACTTCGTGTTTTTTTTAAGAAATTTGTGTTGTAGTTTTCGACTTACTATACAAAGTCAATATTTTGTTATTTAATTTGTTCAGTTGAGAACGGAACAATTAATATCCGATGGTGCAAAATCAGGAGAATAAAGTGGGCGCAGAAGGGTTTCCAATTTCAAATCTTTAAGCCTCTGCGAGGTCTCTTTTGCAACACGCCGCCATAGTGGAAAGTGACACATTTTTGATTTGACAAAATCAGCTTTTTTTCCTTAAGCCCAAGTCTCTTCAAATGCCGAAAGGCAGATAAGATATCATTCCTTAAACACTTAGCAATTCCCTCTTTCGAAATGTTCGGTTTATTATCCATGATAAAAAGCAGAGCGTCTTCATAAAATAAAACTTCTGAATGGTTTGCTTCGTCGCAGATACGATAATTCCTTCTTTCTGAAATCCATTGTGCATAATATGGCGTAATCGCAAATTTTCATCCTCGATTGTTTAAAGCATTCACCTGAGGATAAATCGTGAACATTCAACAAAGTCTGACACGCAAATGAACGAGGCAAGCTTTCTATCTAGAACACCCCAGAAGTTGTCAACAAATCAAACGCTAGTGTCAAGTTGTGGCCATTATATATTAACAATAAAAATTGGGTACAATCTTTAGCAATGATCTGATATTTCTTTATCTCATTTCTATTTATTTTGAGTATATCTATCAAGTCTCCATCTGCATTCACGTAAGGTAACTGTCATAATATTATTAAAATTTCTTTGATTAATTGTTATTAGTTATCATTTGTACGTTTACGGTCAAATCATGCTCGAAATACCATATCTAATTCAAGAACGGATGTTAAGCAATACATTTAGAAGAGAACACCAGATACTATAAAGATTATGGGAGTAACTAATCTCACCTAAAAAAAAGTTTGGTATGTTTTTTTTGTTCACGTAGCGGCATATCAAATGTAAGAAAATATATTACTAGTATTTTTACTATAAAATGTATTTTCATACTTTTAGGGTGTGTTTTTCTTTTTACAATAATGTCCATCCTGTGTAAGGCCAATAGCTATTCGAAGTAGAGAGTTACCGAGGTAAGGTGCACAGTTCATGATGATATGTATGCAAGATAACGGTTAACCCTAGACGTGAACAGATTAAGTTTGAAGTCATCTGAGAAGCATCCTCTTAGCAGTCGGTTCCATTAAGTAGTTATTCGCGAGAAGTTACTCAATTGGAACTTACCAGTGAAATAAGAAGGAAATAGAGATGGTACGCCATAATGTACGTGACATGACGGGATTTAGCTCTGAAGGTTAGAAGTCTGGAGTAAGCTTGAGTCTCAGTTGGTGTTCAAAGTATAGTTAATTTTTTTTCTTCTTCTGTACCGTTTTCCTTCAGGACATTAGCGATCATGGCTCTACAAAATTCCTGTCCTTTGTAGCTTTTTAATACATGCCATAATTCTCTTATTTCTCTTCAATCTTATTACGCCATCCATTTACCCAAGCTAACTAAGTAAGTTAGGCGTTGTTGTCCTCTCTCTAACTTCAATTTGTCATACTAATACACTTTCCAAACCCTCTTTTCTGTGCCGAGAAATTTCAAATCTCTTCTTGATTTTAAGTATAAATTTACATTTTTTTTCCATTTTCTTCAAAATTTCCACGTTTTCACATATTCGCCTCATAGTATCCTCAGCATCATTCTGTAGAACTAAATTTCTGTTGCTTCAAGTCTCTTCTTCATCTATGAGAAGATTTTCTATCGTTCACAGGAAGACTGATGTCACGTTTAGTTTCTTTGTTTCCAACGAAATTTTTTCTGTTTCCTAATACTCTTCGCCAAATTTTATAAACATAAACATTTTTTTAAAATTTTTCCCTTCCAGACTAGCAGCGGTCATCGCAGTCAAAATAAATCTATTGCGATAGATATCTCAAATATATCCGTCCTTGTTATAAGGAAAGCGCCTCGTATTTATTCGCTGTTTTATTTGAATATACGAACTGGCTTACCAAATAGAAACATTTCTTAATATTAAGTAGTCGATTTCAAATTTGAAACTGTTCAATGAAATACGTACAGCTACTAGTAATGAGAAGGCAATCACTCGAAAAAAAAAAAAGATTTTCACTCAACAACCGTAGAGAGAGAGAGAGAAAAAAAAAACTACCACAGAAAAAAAATAGATACCGGATTAATCTGATACTGTTTTTTTTTTCTTTTTTTCATTCTATCTGTCTCGATACTAATTTCACTATCGATTGATCGATCTATGTCCCGGATCATATATACACACGCGTACAGATAAAGAAATAATAATAATAAAAAAAAAACTCAGGAAGTTTGATATATCGAGAGATCGATATTAACAGATTTAAAAAAAAAAAAAAAAACATAAATAAATAAATAATTGTATCTGGGTTGTGACAAATAACGTTTATTCTTTATTGATCAGAATTTTTCAGATATCTATTTTGTTTTCCCTATGATAAAATTTTTTTGACACATATAAATACACGGCATATTCATTCAAGCATTCAAACGCGCGTGTACACACATGCACGCACGCTCTCAACCCCTACATGACAGTTACATACACACGCACGCAAGCGTGAGCGCTACTAGCACACAGAAGCACACACAGACACATGCACGTATGAGATCTGCGCACACAAATGAGCTACACCATACATACACACACGCACACACAGAAAAGCTGCACGCACAAATGCGAGCCACACCATTATATATATAA
>CAHIKZ030005537.1:1137500-1150000 GCA_903632075.3 Acanthosepion pharaonis
CTTGCGGGATACACATTTAAGCGATCATGTATCTTTCGATACATGACTGACGAGGCATATATTTTTTCCCGCAGTAGGTTGCCATTTCTTTCTGCGGTAGACCAGTTGCCATCCAAGGAACCCGGTCTGTCCTGCTATTTACCTATAGCTGGGGGGGGAGAAGAAGTGCATTCATACCGTTCCCAAGGGTATTAGAACATAATTGAATGTAATTCGATTTGACTTCAATTCGAACTCGGCTCTCCGATTCCTCAATCCGAGCCATTACTCCACCGGCTCTCTTCCTTTAATGTATTAACTTGCTAAGCGCCCCTCCAGTAGGCACATTTAGAGATATTTTAGAAGCTAGTTTTAATTATATAAGAAGTTATGTTACTGGGACATTTTAAATGTTTCGAACTCCCTGTACATACGCTCTCGTCTACAAGAACTACTTACCGTATTTAGCTCCACAGTAGGCGTTGTTTTAATAACTGTTTGCTACCGGTTATATTCATCGTTTAATCTGATCGTCATGCATGATAGATTTCATTCTCATTGAACATTTTAAAAAATCTTTTCGCTCACGAATAAGGCAATAAACTCACAAAGACGCAAGAGGGTTACTGAGTGCGAAAGAATATGAAAAATAAGAAAATAATTATTAAAAGAAAGCAATGAAGGACAGGAATTAAGTCCAAATATGAATAAAATATAAATAATATAAATAATATAAATATATAAAGAAAATAATTAAAATAATAAAACGATTGCCATTGAATTTAAATTTTTGAAGATCACAGTTGGCTGGAAAGCAAGAAGCTGGAAGAGAATTTTAATAGCTGAAGACAGACTATTTATTTTGAAATGAACTACATTTCATGTGGCAAAAGACCGAAGATGATTTCCTAAGCGTATCTTAGATGTAGCACAAGGCCAAAATATTTGAGCACCCTGTGTAGATCGAAATCACTATTCAGTCCTAACTGATCTAGCTCGACAAGCGTCCTAACCGTTACATCACGTCGAAGTGCATCGGTCAATGCCAGACTAGACCACAAATATAGTGTGAATATTAGAATACGACCAGCAAGCTTTCCTTCCTAAACTCGTGACTAGTATTATACGTTTATAATACAAATATATAACGTTCAAATTGTTACATATATTACTGTTATATAAAGAAGATAGAATGTTTTTTTTAAATAGTTCAGTGCAGGGTAACTAGAATTATTGATTCCTTAATTTGAATCCTTCTAAATAGAGAACTATAGCTACTTTCCTTACGCAGAGGTGCAAGTACAGATGTAAATCATTTTTTCAATGCAAGCGAGAACAGATTTCTCTTAGTGCAGGGCCCTCATTATACAGTTTCAAGTTTGTTGTTTGGGTAAATCTACACATTACAAGCGTAAAAAACAGTGATAAAAAGCAACGGCTAATGTTGTTCAAACCCAAATCTCTCTGAAATATTTGTTTGGTAAACTTTAGTATCGCCTAGTAAAACACTCCGACCTTTTATCACCAACTCCCGTCCAACCTCATAGAAGCCCCACCTAGAAAAGCGAAAACAAGCACTAATAGCGAACTTTCCTATATTTGTATCTAGCATCTTGTCTGGGTCGATACGAATCAGCGGCCATGAAATATAATTTCGGAGCGGAAGTTCTATTTTTAGTGTTAGTGTCGGGACATCCACCCTCGGAAATGCTGAAAAGGCTACGCAGTGTCAGTTTATAACATAAAGAGATAGAAGTCTGGCTGATATTTGACTGCCAGCAATCTGTTTTTTTTTTATACATCTTGTTTGCCATATAGAATGAAAAATAAAAATAAAACAGTCTGAAAAGCAATATATTAAATGAACAGCAAGTAAACGCACTCAAATCTATCGAGATTAAGAGATCGTAAAACAGAGAACAGGTTGTGATTTAGTCGACTGAGGAAAAGAAAAACGTAAAATCATGAATTATAAAAAGAAGGAAAATAAAAGAAATTCTAAAAGGAATAATAATATAAAAAAAGAAGAAGCAAGAAAATGCGCAGTTAAGTTGGACGTAGAAAAGAAAATGCAAAGAAGAAATAAGAAAGGAAGACAAATAAAAACATTAAATGAAAACATAAATGACATAAATGTGTAAATCTTAAGTTGTACGCTTAGTGACAACCATGAAAAAAATCATTGAAATATCATGCTATCTACAGCGTGGTCCGAAAGTATTGTCACCAACACAGTAGAAGCGCAAGTAATACAATGATACATAGCACATGTACTGGATTCAGTTCATTCAATTTTATTGACGCTATCACACATCGAAAAGGTCTGAATGAACATCATTTTCGAGTCAGCCATCTCAAATAGAAAATTATATTACTTAGGGACGACAAGATATTCGGACCTCCCTATATATTTCTGAGATGTGCTGTTGTAACTATTTAAACTATTTTACATCGTTCAGACTATTGTCTTTACATTTAATACCATATTCACGACGTTTCGGCTGTTGTACGCTCCGACATTCTTAAGTTGATGGCCCAGTGGATAAATGCGCTTGTTAAGTAATCCAAATAGTGACTTTACACATAGCGTTGTGTGTTCAGTATCTGGCCACAGCAGGGGGAAAAAACTCGGAGAGTTGTGTTACTAAAGTTAATGAACTGATTCTGAGATAACTCAAAAAAAAGACGTGGCATGTAAAACTAGAGCAATCTAACCCCATGGACTAAATAAAGGCTTCGATTCGATTCGAAATTCCAACGTATATCACCTGAATAAGGTCGGAGCGTAGAAAGGCCGAAATGTCGTGAATAGAGCAATAAAGATGAAGACAAACGTCTGAATAGTGTAAACAGTGTAAAAGATTGAAGATGGTGAAACTGTAATTTTCGCTCTAGGTGTAGTAAAAAAAATACAATACTAAAATTATTACAGGAAGAATTTCGGAACGAATGCTAATTAAATAACAAGAGGAAAGAAAAGGAAAGACACCGAAATAATTTTGTTGGCTGAAGCGTGAATTTGAAATAGTTTGATTTTATACGCCTAAACATAGACAATTTTTGATGAAATTCAAAGAAATATAATTCGTTGTTAATTTTGAAAAATAAATCTTCAAGAACTTAGAATCTGTCAGTAGTTTTTTTTCTTTGATTCTAATTCCTATCTTTATTGTCAACATTTTAAAAAATTATACTTGCAAGGACGCCGAAGTTCAACTTGCATGGGGTATCAGCAACCCTAGAGCCGTCGGTGCTTGTATGTAAATAAATTTTTTGTTAACTCTCTCTGATCACGAAATCCCTCACCATAGCATCATGCAATGACCCGTAATGTTGCCCGGTGAAAATATATGAAGAAAACTGTCGCATTTTATAGAGTGTATTGAACGTCATTGAATATATCCAACCTACTAAATGCAGTTACAAATTATGAACAAACCAGATTACCTCTGTGCAATGTGCATATCTTAATGCAATAAAATGAGATCTGAAAACATCAGGTGACTTTAACCGCGCATAAAAGATGTGCTGATATTCCCTAGGAAGGCAATGTAATAGACGTCCCTGAAATGTAGACTGTACTGTCAGAAAATGATCCTATTAAAATTAGAGAATAATCGACATTCGAACGTAATTTGCCAGTAACACGTGACGCGTGTTTTCTCGTGAGGTAAGGTCATTTGTTTGTCCGCTGAAAGAAAAGCTAATCAGTCCAATATATCGATACCTTTTTAACTTCTACTAAACATTGAGTAGATAGATAAACATGATTTCTACTAATGCCATTGAGTAGATAGACAAATGATAAAGAATAGAAGTCAACATGTCGTCCACTAATGTGTCAATATGCAGTGGGAACACATGTGAGTTAAAAACAATTTTAGAGCTCTAACTCTATATCTAGACAAAGCAGAGCATGGAGAATGTGTTCACTTTCATGCCTTACGTTATGAAATTACGTTTAAACTTGTAGAACTAAATGGAAATGGTAAGCTGAGTTGAACATGGCCAACTTTATAGCGAATGTAGTTTCCTATAAGCAAGTGCCTGAGTTTGATCGTAAATGAAAGCCTGGATAGTGAATACTGATTATGTAGGTAACAATTAAGCTCTTAACCATAGGCTGGCAACACATACTGATGTACTTTTCTTAATTATCGTTTAATGATTTAGAAAACTAAATTAAAGGAAATATAAAAATAATTATATGACTTTAGTTATTCGAGCCCAGATATGTAACCATATAACAAGTACTGATTTTCTAAGCATCCAACAGGCCTTTATTGTTAGATAGGCAAAATATTTCGATGTCTATTTCTCTCATATCATCTCCTAATTATGTAAACATCCCCACAAAATTTGGTGTTTAACCCAGATATGAGTCAATATTGTGAATACTGATTTTCTAGCCAACACCTAGGATCTTAACCTTAGACCAGCGAAATATTTGAATGTCTATTTCTCTAATATCGTAAGTAAATATAATTAAACAGCAGTCACATATATTTTGTACATGAGCCCGGATTGGGTATAAGGATTTTTTAGTAGGATTGTAATTATTTAACAAATTTATATAACACAACCTTCTGGTTTCTATTTCAACTATTTCCGTGGTTTTCTTTTTTTGAATTAGCTGACCATAGTAAATATGAAAATAGTAACTAGCTAAACTCAAAGTTCACAGTTTGATGTTCAAATCCATCTATAAGAATGAATATCAAAGAATTTGGGAGTTTCAAATAATTCAAACCTTCTCTTTTCAATTCTTTTATTTGGTTGTATAATCAAGTAAACCATTTTTAATCAATATAATTTGGAATTGTATGTTATGGCTTTTGTCTATTTTCTGCAATAAACTGGCAGCCATTGTTTTTATCTTCCGGATAGTGTGTTTTTTTCAATCATTTCAACCCAAGCAAGGAGGGGAATGCCAACAGTATGCACAGGGTTACAAGGAGGTAAATCGGACGAAAAGACTAAAATAAAGAGGATAGAGAAGAGGACAAATGACGAAGGACAGTCAAGAAGATATAAAATGACCATTGACTTTACATTTATATTTTTGAAGATTATAGTTACCAGGGAAGCAAGTAAACGGAAGAAAGTTCCATAGGTGAGAAGAGTAAGAAAATACATTGTTAGAGCAGAAGTGACGATATTCAGTCAAACGAGGGTGGCATGTGGCACAAGGCCTTTTTAACGTGGGCATTCCGAGCGTAGTCTCCTTCGGGTTCCTCCCGTCCGTAGGAAGAGAGTTCAACCGAACAGTCGGTTCAGAAGTGAACTACTGACTGACAGAAGTGACTGTTGCATTCAGTCATTTTAATAGAAAACGGGTGAGACAGAGATGTCAATCTAGGCGCGCGCTTAAATTCATGTTGTCGAGGCTCCAGGGGTAAAGGCTCGTCAAAGCAGTTGCCATGAAAATATTTGTAGAAAAGACAAAGGAAAGCCACATCATGTCGGTGAAAAAAGTGACTGAATGATCGATTACATTGCAGATCTACGTTTGGATTTTGTCAAGAACCTCGAAAGGAATAGCAGACGAACCAGACCAGATATAGCAGCAGTATTCAATGCATGGACGAATGGCAGATTTGTAAATGTGCAAGATGGATTTTGAGGGGAAAAATTTTCTGGCACGACACAGTGGCCTAATTCTCCTTGCAGTAGATGCACTATTGATTCTATGTTTTCGTTCCACTTCAAATCAGTGGAAAACGTGAGGCTAATGAGGCATTGTGTATTGTTCTCCTGGCTTCTAGCGTCAGCCATGCTGATGGCAGGCAGAAAAGGTTCTCTATGATGGTTAAATGAAATCACGTTCGTTCTGGTGGCTTTAAAATTTACAAGTCATTTCTTGCCCCAGTTAATTCTTTCCTAGACAGTTCACATTATAGTCTTTCGAAATGTCACGAATTGATATCTGTCATTCCAGCTATGAGTTAAAAAGCAATGGGAAATCGACTCTCCAGACATCATCAAATCTGAGAATAGACTAAACACGGTGGAGAAATCACACGGGAAATTAATCAATTATATTTCAGAAAAATCGTGACAATATAGATATAACAACGAAAAGGAACGTGTGGAGAGCCATTATTTTTATATTATTGAGAAAATACTGAGAAATAAGTGAGGAAATTTTTTATGTCGACTGAAAACGTCAATTTTAGTCTCAAAGAACCGTAAAGTGTGCATAATCTACTCATTCTATCTGGAGGGGATGGATCCTGTCTTGAATAAGTTAGCAAAAGGGGGAGGTGGAGCAGTGCACAAACAGAAGTGTTGTAGGTGAAAGATGTTAAAAAGAAGAAAAGAAAACACATAAAACAAAGAGAGAGTGACGTCAATGTCCCTGACGTCGATTTGTATTAAGTCGTAAGCGATTATGCGCAATTAAGAAGTTTTAGTTCTTTCAATCAAGTGAACAGTTTTTTTTTTATTTCATGGGTGACATATTTAGCCTACTAGAAGCCTAGAGAAACCGTCAATCCCAAGAAGGTGCCACGTGCCGATGGCAGCTGATGAAGGAGAAAATAATTTTACAATCTTCTCCCCATTTATAGAGAATTAGAAAATAATCAATTAAACCCATTGCTTTTAAATTTAGGGGTGAATATTAAAACGGAATATATATATATATATATATATATATATATATATATATATATATATATATATACAATATGGTAATCCGTATGGAATTTCCAGAAGGATATAGATCAAGGAGAGCTCTATGTGAAAAGCCCAAGCAAAAGTATTACTAATTAAAAAAAAAAAATATACATATATATATATATATATATATATATATATATATATATATATATATATATATATATATATATATATATATATATATATATATATATATAGCGGGGTAAAAAAATATTCGTACACCATGTTTTTTAATTTACGGAGATTTTTAAAACAAAATTGTACTCCATACAATATTTGTATACTATGGCAACATGCACAAAAAAACAAAAAAACAAACAAAAACAAACAAAAAAAACAAAAGTAAGAAAATATTGTTATATTAATGAAATTATTTGAAATCGTGCAACATTGTAAAACCTATTTAATATTTGTAGCATATCACTTACTTAATTCAACAGCAATCAGTTTCTTCCTGTATATTTTAAACAATGATTTGCAAGTTTTCGTCGGTATTTTGATCCACACTTTTGCATAATATCTTTAGGTTCAGGATGATTTTAGGAGCTCTTTTATTAATTTCGACTTTTAATGAACGCCACAAATTCTCTACTGGATTCAAGTCTGGAGACTGTGATGAAGATTCGAGTGTTTTGACACTGTTTTCAATAAGCCATTTTTTCGTAGATTTAGCCGTATATTTAGGGACATTATCTTGTTGCAAAACCCATTCATTTGGGAGGCCAAGGTTTACTAATGACCCAAACAAATTCCAAAACATCTTGGTATATTTCTGAATTCATTCTACCATCTATTATCTCTAAATTACGCACCATTAGCAGAAAAAAAAAACCCATCCCCAAACAATAATATTGCCACCACCAAATTTTATTATTGAGATTGTGTTCTTTCGTGTAAAGAATTTGCCTTCTTTTCTCCAAACGTGAATCATTGAATTACGCCCAAATAGTTCAATGTTTGCTTTATCTCTTCATAAAACCCTTTCCCAAAATGTTTCTTGCATGGTGTACCAGATGTCGATTTGTTCTCAACATTATTCAACTTTCTATACTTAACAATAACGGAACTAACAGTAGTAAATGGTGTATTCAGTATATCTGCTATTTTCTTATAAGTTTCGCCTTCCTTCCAATGTTTGATGATCAATTATTTTTGCGAATTTAGTAGGTCCTTGTCTTTCTCCATGATGAAGATTATTGTGTCTGATGTGTGTGAGCAGATAACCTTATATAAGTAAGGAAACGCGGAATGTTTCAGATTGTTCTGGTAATAAGGTAATTGGAAGACTCTAGCAAAATCTTACAAAGAATTATGTAAATAAAGGTAATTTAAGCCTTTTGATATTAAAGGCATATGTTGTACGAATAATTTTTTCGCATCGAAATTTTATAAATAACGTATAGATTCATTTATAACAATGTTTTCTAATTGTTTTTTGCTGATTGCAACATTATGAAATAGTGTAGAAATATTGTCTGGATTTTAAGTTTTTTTCATAAGTTATAACTATGTTAATTAAAAAAAAAATTCATGATGTACGAATATTTATTTCCCCCACTGTATATAGTGATGCAAATAACTCAGCTGATTTTTAATGATAAAAGCCAACTTGCTATCACGTAGAGTGAATAAAAAACTGCGATTATACCTAACGGAGTGAGCTATTTATTATAAGAGTAAAAACAATTTAAGTAGTAATGGATGTGCAGCTGCCTGTTTTCTTGCTCAGTTGATCATTTGGATTATACACAAACAAAATACCCTTCTTTATTTCTCATAGATTTTCCGCCTTTTAACAGTTGTTGTGTGGCTGTAAATATAAACATCATGTATGACAAAAAAAAAGTGCGCCATTGAATTCCTCCATGTGGAACAAGAAAAAAGTGTCTATTGACATTCATAGACTTAAACGCAGATCAAATGCGACCCTGACCGAAAGCGTTTTCGTCGCAGCTTGTCCGTGGGACGGTGGCGCGGCTTCAGCGACGAATCACCCGCTCGTCGAGGAACAAACTCACAGAATTTGCCGCTGCACGTGCCAGCGATCTCTCCTCTCGACCTCTTCTGTCAATCGGGACATGCATTTCAAAAGTGGCAACAGCTATCTCCTAGGGAGATCTGAACACTTGACGATCCGGAAAATGTTCAGATCTCTTTTACGTGTATAAATATATTTATAGCTCAGAAAATTACTCTATCCACTAGTGATAACAGCACAGTGATAAATAGTAGAAAATATGATCAGAAGTTCACCCGTTATATATATATATATATATATATATATATATATATATATATATATATATATTATGAAATGAACAAAGTTCGACAATTATTTTGAGACATTTTTTTCTATAAAAGAACGTATAATCATATATCTATATATATATATATCTATATCAATCTATCTATCAATCTATCTATCTATCTATCTATCTATCTATATATATATATATATTACTGCAAGGATACGTAAATTCTTTGTTCTCATCTATCTGTTGCAAATCGGATAACCAATCCTCTTCCTAATTTGTTTCCTATAATTAGCACGTCTTTAAATGTAACTCTCCTTTCTTCTCCGTCTTCCGTTCCGTTTTTATTTTCAGCTCTGGCAAGATGGATCTTTTAACATTTACTCGATAACAACGGCTAAAAAAATAAAGATGTCCAAATAAGAAAATTCTAAGGGCAATGTGCTGTCTGATGATAGGTTAAATAATTCAGTAACTAATGGTGTTTTTTTAATTGTTACCTCTAGTACATGGTAGAAGAAACATGAATAGGACATAGCTTTTAATATTTGCAAACAGTCTTTTGACAAACGTTAAATGAGGCAACGCTCGGACAAAAATTTCCCCGTAGACCTCATATAAAACGGGGTCGGTTAGCTGTTTCCTGAGACGACATAGCCTCGTCTGGAGCTGTGCTAATCAAACTCTCTGCCCGGAGGCTGAGAGTTTGACCAGCACAGCTAGAGGCGAATCTCCAATTGCAGACCAACATACAGTATTTACTACTGTATTTATTTGAATGGGGACATACTCATTATCGATTGTAGGTATGCTTCTACAACAACAACGAAAACATCAATAATAATAATTTAAAAATTGTGAAAACAGATTGAAACTGTTCAGAGTAAACAGGTAATGGTAATGTTGTAATACTAAGTAAGGTGCTATCATTTAATTTCCAGCGATAACGTTGTGATTAAATACTACTTCTAATTATAGTATCACAGATTTTGATGAAAAAAGTAAATGTTACTGCTCTGGAGAAGGAAAAATGATGACACGGAAAAGGACATCAGTTTGATATGTACAGGCCGATATTATAGAGCGGGATCAATCGTACACATGGAACTAAGCTGTAATGATTAGCATTTCACTAGTAGGCAAACGGTATCGTCACAAAGAAGACTATCGTCGCAAGAGATAAAAAAAAAAGATTAAGATACACTATGACTTTCAGATATAGACTGACCACTGCATCCAGGTATGAAATCCAGATTCGATATAGAAGCAAATAAGGAAAGGAGAATTGCGTGAACATTTAATGAAAGAGAAAATTTGGAATTTTATCATGACCAACCTAACGAGTTCTAAAACGTGTGGAGAAGTCAGAGATATAGCAGTAGTATTTGAAACACTTGGAACCATGACCAAAAAACAACTGTAAGTTAGATTAAATTAGAAGTTCGTCTGTCTAGATCCAACATGGCAGATCTCTGAGATGATACTGAAAAAGGCGCTAGATATTAGTCGGCTGATCCATATAAAAGCAGCAGCAGAAGCAGCAGTAACAACAACAACAATAATAATAATAATAATAATAATAATAATAATAATATCCTCTGAGACACGCCAATTCAAACTGACAAGAAATAATAGCCAACCTATCATATAAAACAAGAAATTCAGAAAGTGTATGCATATTGACATAGCAGTACCATCTGAGAGAACATCTCCATAAAAAATATCGAGAAATTGTTCAAATACAAGGACATAGAGATCAAAATTAACAGGATCTGCTGAATGAAAACTGAGACTGTACCATTACTAATCGGAGCTCTGGGTCTCTTGAGAAAAGACAATTTTACTAACAGTATTCAGGTAACATCAACATACAAAATGACCAAAAGATCGACCATCTAGGAACATCCTAAGAAAGGTACTATCAATTAAATGACAATTCTCCTATAGGGGCCTAAGGACCATAGTTTAAACCTGGTTCTACAGCACGCAAAGCAGAAAACATAATAATAATAATAATAATAATAATAATAATAATTATTATTATTATTATTATTATTATTATTATTATTATAGCGCATTATCCTTTTCTGATTTTGGAAGTTTTGATCTTCAAGGAACTAGATATTGTTTCTATAGAATTGAATATAATAAATAAATAATTGAATGTAAATTATTTGTGAACAATTTTGTTATGTATCATAGTCTATGAAAATGTCATTTGTTTTAGAATCAGAAATATTCTGGAATGTAAAAACTAAATTGCAAACACCTGTCATTTTTGTAAAAGTATAAGATGCGTATGCATATCGTTTTTTATTCAATCAAATAATGTAATAAACATTCACATGAAAAAAAAAAAAAAAAAGAAAAACAAAAGATTTATATCTCTTTTGATATATTTTCATGGAAATGTGGGGAAAATTATTTCGTTATCGGAAAAGCCCAGGAGAAATCGAAAGAAAAATCTGATTTTATCTGGCAACAAAATATAATGACAACGACACCAGTTAGGAAAAAAAAAAGGTAGGGGATTGGATGAGTCTTGGATAAAGAGTTAGCAATCTTTCTTTACCAACTATTACTACTTTATTGGCAATCAATCTCCGTGAGTACTCCAAACTTAAGGCTTTCTACCGAGTAAAATACGCTTTGTTAAATAAACGTGAATTCCTATCTTAGAGTTATTGTTCGTTTCGCTAAACAAGTGGAGTGTACGCAAACCTCGCTGAGTGTTAGTAAGAAGGGCGTTCCACTCTGAATTCTTCTTCTCAAGAATTATTACTTTATACAGCAGACTGCCATAGACACCCCGGAGTGGTGTAATGGTTAACAAGCTTGTCTAGATAGATCAGTTTCAATTGAAAAGTGTGTTCGATCCTCACCAGGTACGCCAATCTTTCGGCCTTGTGTCAAATCGAAGCTACGCTTAGAAAATAACCATTTTGGGCACCTCGAGGTGGAGTAATGGTTTGCAAGCTTGTCTTGTTCGAACAATTACGGCTGAGTAGTCAGTTCGATCCTCACTGGGTGCCCCATACATTCGGCTTTGTGCCACATCTGAGCTACGCTTGGAACATCAATATATATCAGATTTCCACGAGGATGTTTCTTCGAACATTTCAATATTAATTCTTCAAGTCTGGGGTCATTCGTTATCCGTCATATATTTGTAACCTTCATTTCTTTCTTCCTTCTTTTTGGTTCATGCTTTAAGTCGGTCTGTCTTTGTATTTTTGGGGAAACATTCGTAAAAAGAAATCAAACTGTAAAAAATATGATTAAATTGATATGAATATATTCAGATTGGTTATGAATCTGATGTCACAGAAAGAAGAATCTGCAATGTTATTGGTTATGACCTCACAACCCGGCTTCAATCACTTTCACCACCGACATAATGTAGCTTCCCTGTGCCTTTTCTATGAATACTTTCATGGTTACTATTCTGAAGAACTTCCGCTAGGGTACCTAGATTTTATGAATTTAAGTGCTGTACTCGATTGGCTGCAAGGTCTCATCATTTTACAGTAGCAATAGCTAGTTCTATCCGCAAGTTCCATGTTAACAGTTTCTTCTATTGCACTAGTC
>CAHIKZ030005537.1:1157500-1225000 GCA_903632075.3 Acanthosepion pharaonis
GGCAGGGCATAACGGTCACTTGAATTAGCTATGTAAGTAAATAACGAAAAGAAGGACAAGCAGATTTATGACAAAGATAGACGAAGACGAAACAGGCACCGTTGTTACTCAGATAAGTGAGAGAAAAACAGAAATGGAGGATGAAAAGAAGAACGACGAAACCGGAAATGTAGCCAAAAATAAAGGAATAGGCTTGAAAAAGAAGTGAAACCGAAGGAAGGAGGGGAATACGAATGAGAGAAGAAATATGTTGGACGAAGTGAATAGAACATTTAAGAAGAAGGACTAGGATGACAACAACATCAACAAATGACAAAGTAGGACAAGTGAAATGTAGAAGGTTGAAAAAATATAATCAATGAGAATTAGGAATTAACATGGTTAAAAAAGCAATGATAAGGAAAAATAAACGAGATATAACAGACTAGAAAGAGAAAGGAAGAAGAAAAAAATAAAGACGATTCTTGTAAGTGTAGCAGTGTTGATCTAAAAATCGTTGCAGATGTAAAGAATATACAGCAAAAGAGAAGATGGTCTGCATAAATGGTCAGCATAAACTTAAATAATTTTCAATAATATACAGCGATATAATAAAATCAAAATTCTGTAAATATGGGACACACACTGAGTCTTGAACTCACTATACAATATTAATAGCCAGCTTGACTATCTCGGTAAACATTAACCGATGCGCGGTGACCTTAATTTACGTTGAAACATTGTCGGTAGAAGCGATGAGGAAATGTGTAAAATTATGTGGATATTAAAGTTCGAGTTAACGATGATAATACATCTATAAAGAACACATGCACACAACCCCTATAAGAAAAAAAAAAAAAGAAATGCAGCGAGGAAAGATTCCTTCGCATATTTGCCATTATAGCCACTCGCACTCACAAAGAAACAGAGACGCACGCATGCGCATGGGTATGCACATGAATGCGTATACATTCCGACACAGGCGCCCACGTTTGTACATTCCGAAATCCCCCCGACCCCTTTACACATGCATCGTTCATCTTCAAAGAACAACCCCACCCACGCATACGAGACTGAGTGTTCACTCTCATATACACCAAAGCAAAACAAAGACAAAAAGAAGAAAGAAAAAATGGCTGACTGCAATTGTGTACATTACGCAGACATGCTGTTCCCAATAGACGTAATTTGGGACACATGGGGAAGCGGGTAAAAAAGAGAACAAGTACTGGAAAATGAAGGGAGGAGATAAAAAAAAAAAGAAACAAAATGCAACGTTCATTTAAAGCTCTCAGTAGATATGCTTCTGAACAGTGAATTATACATAAAGTAATACTCATTACACAAGCATTCAGCCATATATATATACACACACACACACACACACACACACACACACACACACACACACACACACACATATATATATATATATATATATATATATATATATATAGGCAGAATATCTTCATTCAAACATGTTTCATTGAATAATATAGACATATTGTGTCTAATTTTTTATACTTATCCTTTTCAGTTCTCTAATCAATTTCTTGGTGTTAAGATGAAAATTCATTAAGTAAGGTGCCGTAGTTTTTGGGAACTCAATTACTTTTGGTCTCTTCAAAGATTATCTTCACGGGTAAATTCCAAAGACAAACTTATTGTAATTGTGAGAAAATTTGCATGCAGTTTTCATGACGAATTAAAAAAAAAAAAAGTTAAAGTTATTTGAAAATGTATTTTCCCCTTTTTCAGTTATGGAGTAACATTTGCAAAAGAAGCGCTTCAATATAAGAAACTGGCTGAAAATTGGTAGAGATGCAAAATGGCATTAAATATTTGTTTTATGTACTTCAATACGTTGATATATATATATATATATATATATATATATATATATATATATATATATATATATATATATATATATATATATATAGATGGACTCGAGAATATGAAGTTCTTGTTTATTATATCCGTAAATTGGTGTTGTCAACAAGTATTTCCTGCATTGTGAAGATGGATGAGAATGCATTTTTCGATTTTCAATAGAACCTGTATCCGACAAATAAAGAGAAAGGCGTCTTATGAATGTTGTTTCTGTCGTATATATATATATATATATATATATATATATATATATATATATATATATATATATATATATATATATACATATATATATATATATATATATATATGCGTGTGTGTTTTTTCTGTGTGTATATCTGTGTCTGTGATGTTATTATTAGACGTTTCCCTAAAAGGAAGCATTTGGTATTCATTGACCGAGCAGCCAGTAATGCTTTGGTTTGAAATTCATAAAATCTTTCTCTTAAAACAATTTTTCCGGAAAATAGGTTTCTCATTTCTCAAGTAGTTCTTTCGCTGTTATCGTTATTTACAGTATTGACGGCGGTTTCGTTTCTAATCTTTTATTTGAAGTAGAGTGGAATGCCAACATTTTGATTATTTTAATATAATATTTTTGCATGCTATCCATTTCAGTTCTTGATACTCTTAATAGTAATGTGGTTTCTGTAATTTAGTATAGTTCATGTGTGATTCTGTAACGCCATTCTTCAATGTTCAAAGAAGGATGTTTTTTTGTAAAGACCCTTACATTTCACTCTTTTAGAGCAATTTTAACTATTAGTCTTAAGAAACGGTGTTATACACCTGACAGTTTAGATTTTTCTGAACTGCTTTGGTGTCATGCGTGACATCCACATGAATGTCCCGGTTTTACGTAGCTATTTAAGAATATGCACTTCTAAATATTTTTCATTTTCTTCTCTCATGGGATATACCTTTTCAAGATTTGGGTGATGATGTCTCTTTTACAACTTCTAATTTCCTTGCACTAAGAGTTACTTACTTTTTTATCTGTCTATATTTCTGAGATGAGGTATTATGTACACTATTTACATTATTCGGACTATTGTCCTCATTTTTGTCGCCATATTTATTACTACGTTTCGGCCGTTGTACGCTCCGGCATTCTTCAGATGGTTGAAATGTTGAACTGAACCTTTTATTTCGTTCACTGGGGTAGACTGTTCTAGATCCACGTGCCACGTTTAATAGATGTCAGTAATCAGTTATCTCCTGTTAATTCCCCTCATCCAAGTTTTCCACTGCCTTAACCGGGTATTGCCGAAACGGCCGAAACAAAGATGAGGATAATAGTCGGAATGATGTAAATAGTGTACTTTTTTATTAAACATTTTTGCTTTGCTGATCATTGTTCTATCTGTTTATTTGAATAATCAGATACGTTACTCGTTTTTTCTCGCCAATTCTAAACGCCTCGATATGATCTGTGAGTGATATATTCTACATTAAGTGGGCGTGCGCGTTCCAGTTGCATTTCCTCACGCGAAAATTGTTTGGGGAAATGCATGAATCGATCTCTTCCTGCCAGCTATTGTAAGACTTGTATATGGAAAAGTAATAAATAATTTTAAAACAATGGCCGTTTGTGTAGGCAACAGAGATTTAAGAAATGAAGTATATGTACTCATAATACAAAGGCACAAACACATATACCATAGTAGAGAAAACTCGCTACCATTTGTGTTTCTGCAGCGGTCTTTGAACAACACCATATACGTCAAGAATATGGTTCAAGTGGTTTCGCTCCCACACCTGCAGTAGGAAGGCAGTGCACAGTTCCAGAAGTACGTTGTTCACATTTGTCAGCGTTGTTTAGAAGATATTTGACAACTTTAATAGCCAGATCTGAAACCTTTTTTCATACGGAATACGTATGGCTTCTAGTGGTATGATGCTCGACACATGCAGTTGCAAGAGTCTTAGAATCATGAATCGCAGGAGAGTATACGTCATTTTTCTGATCATACCCTTAAGTCTAGAGTAGAAAGGTAGGTTGAATTAAAAGGGTACGTTGGAAAATTCCTTCAACAAAGTAGGAACAGTAGATTGTAATAAACAGACAAACAATTTGAAAAAAATTGTAAAAAAATAGAGTATTCGGTAGCTTGGTAAGAATCAGAATCTAAATAGACGGTCATGCTTGGCTATTCCGGCTGTGACAGTATTAATGCAACATTTATCGTGATCTCCAAGGAGGATATAAAGTGAATGTGGTTTAATATGATGCACAACTTATAATCAATTATATTATCTTAAAGCCTATGATCGATCATCTATCTATCTATCTATCTATCTATCTATCTATCTATCTATCTATCTATCTATCTATCTATCATCATAGACTGGCCGTACGAAATCACAGAGATCTATACCAAATAAGAAAAACGACATGAAAAATTTAAATACTAGTTACAACAAAAATGTGTTGCGCATGTAAATGGGAAAATAATTATATAATCAATTATTAAACTTCCCTCACTAACAAAAAAAAACGAAAACAAAAAAACAAATCAGAAAAACATTTGGGAAGAAACATGCATCAGTACTATAAAGAGTGGTAACAGTTATTATACTTGAGAAGTATAAATGGATAAAAAAAAACAACTGTTTTTTGACTACTGTTTTAAGGATTCACCCTCCACCCGATCATATCACTAGATATTCGCTAAATGAATGTCGAATGCTTCCTGTATAGAAACTGCTGACTTTACCATGATCTTCATCATTATTTTGTAACCAGTGCAAATATTAATATGTATATATGATTATTTACAGCAATCCCAGGATATTACTTATACAGGTAGAATTTTCAGTTATAGACGAAGTTGGTACTGAAAGAATTTCAGCAAGACTCACAAGACAGATTCCTTAAAATTACCAAAATCATAATTCCTAAAATTACTCAAACACTAATAAACAAATAATAACAATCGACAGTATGATCAAAACAATATTTTCCAAAATCCGGAACCTTATTTACACTCATTGAATTCAGATATCGTTTCACTTCTCCATAAATAGAAATGAAAAGAGAAAGATTTTTCTTTCTTTTTATTTAAAGAGACTTTTAGATACGTGTATGTGATAGATTGATATGGACCTATTAGTGGCCTTTTGCCAAATTAGTGTAGGCTGGCTTAGTCTAAATCAATATCACAATTGATGAGCATCCAATTAATCTTGAACCTTTGCGTCAACAGCAATAAAATTAATTCCTATATCAGGTGCCTATTGAGAGAAGGATGTACAGGTAACGTAATGATTATCGGCGCGGTAAGTGCAATCGGTGATACGTATTCAAATTCCGGCAGAAGCTGTTGCGTCCATTTTTACATAATCTATCTATCTTACCTATAGGCTGAATATTTGAGGAGACCCTCTGGATTTAATAATTATTAAGTTTCATGTCATCTTCTGTTTAATTAATTTTTACTCATCTAGGATACTGAAATTATTTAAGCCATTTTCCTTTGAATTCTGTTGCATACTCATTTCCTTCCGGGTCCCAACCAGCGACCTAAATCAGAATTTGCATCATGACATTTTTTACTAAGGATGACTGTGAAAAAAGAAAGTGCAAAGACTTTCTAGGATCACACTCATTTCACATAGATAATGACCTTCATACGGTGTGAATTTTGAGTACAATGTTTGGTATTTCCTACCAAGAATCACTTAATTATGTCTATCCTTTGCAATCAAACTGAGGGCTCCAACAACAACTGGAACTATTGATGTGCCTCATTTTTTTGATTTCCACTTCAAGTTCCTATTAGTTTCATAGATTTTTTTGAAGATCTTCAAAGATACATTACAGTCTGCAAGGACTTCAGGAAAGAATGACCCTTTTGGCCGATGAAATGGGTTATATCTTACAGACATTTTAATATATCTTCTCTTTGTACGTTATTTTTATGGATAAAAATTATTTGAGTAAATTCTCTATTTTTTAATTAAAAACTATTAATTGCATTTACTGGCCTGAATATTCGAGAAATTTCGAAGAAAATATGGGTTCTCCGACAGGGATCGAACCAATAATGAGGCTATATGACGGTTTCCGTATGCGATACAGGTTCGATTCCCGTTGGAGAGGCATATTTTCTACAAATTTTCTTTAAAATTCAGGCCCCTACATGTAAGTAATATTGTTTAATTAAAACAGACCATTTACACAAATAATTTGCATCCAAAAAAATAACTATATACAGAATATATATATATATATATATATATATATATATATATATATATATATATATATATATATATATTTCCAATATATTTTGTTTAAATTTTGCTACTCAAACCGATGTATAAATATACATTTATTAATATACGAACTAGTACATACATAGAGATGCATAAAAGCACACACACACATTTCTTTATTTGCTTGTAAATGGACATGATTTATTTGAAGCATCCTTTGTAAATATAAGCCTGTAACAAATATATGCATTAGAGATCGCTATATGCAGACAAGCACGGAGAATTTTTAAAAAGATAACCGTGTACTTATCTAGAAATATGTCTACGTGATTTGTCTTGTTATACACATCATCGTAGACAACACATTTTTTGGCAAGTTCAGTGCAAGCCAAGTAAATGGGTAGGAAACAGAAGTTGTCTTTCAGCTCAGAAGAAATATTAATTATAAGCCACAAATGTACAAAGTCATGACATAGTTCCACGCATGCGCATTTCGGAGGCACGTTTTGTTTATAATACTCACACAAACACACTAGCACACCCTCCATATGCGGATACTGAGTTTGCGTGCTATTCGCCAGCTTTCGGTACCAGATTAGAAAGCGTATGGAATCTATTTTTATCTGAATCTCTGCCTAAAGTTCACCTTCTATAAGCTGACATTACTCATTCAACTATGTCATGTTACCCTATCTATGTAGCAGAGTCTCTTCATTTAAGTCCCTTAACATTTCTACTTATAGATTTGCCTGTATATAGTGTACATGCATAATTTATATTTTTCTTTATCTTTAAACAAACACACACACACACACACACACACACACACATATATATATATATATATATATATATATATGTGTGTGTGTGTGTGTGTGTGTGTGTGTATGTATACTGTTGTATGGACATGAGTTTGGGATCCTAGGTTTCACGCTTTTGCGATGATCTGATAAAAAACTGATTAATAAATATACATATTTTCCGTCACTGGCAGCAAAATAATGTATATAATTATGCAAATGGTCAATCTCTACCACACACACACACACATATATATATATATATATATATATATATATATATATATATATATATATATATATATATATATATATATATATATATATATATTCCCTCACAAGTTTTATGCACAACGCAATTTTTTCGTAATAATTCGACCTTTCTACCCGGTCTATCCTCTGTGGCGGTAAAAGCGCTTCCGGCTATATGACGGTTCTGTATATGATACAGGTTCGCATGCTGTCGGAGGACCAATATTTTCTATGAAAATTTCTCGGATATTTAGGCCGGTAAATGTTATTTAATACTGTTTATTATAAGCAGAACATTTACTTAAATAATTGTATCTATAAAAAGAATGTTAAACATAAAAACGTCTTAAAAATAATCCTCGGACTTTGTCCACTTCATAATGTCTGACGTCATATATATATATATATATATATATATATATATATATATATATATATATATATATATATATATAGACAGAAAGAGGGTGAAATATATATGACGAATGAGATATTTTCATTTATTCTTTCACTTTGATCTTTTCTTTTAAGCAGTAATTATTTCCCTGGCATCGTTTTTTTCCTCTCTTTTGCTATTTTCCTTTCTTTTTCCTTCATTATTATGCAATAATTTAACTTAATAATATTATCCTTTACATCGAAAGATCAGAAAAATTAAACGTAAAAAAAACGAAAAAAAAAATTCTTTTTCTTCTTTTTTCTTTTCTTGTACATTTCCTTCTTTCTTTGGAATCACTTTCGCTATTTATTCGCTTTGATTGTCTTGGTGTTGGGTTTGGTGAGCATCGACTGATTATCGTATTTCCTTCCGCGTTTCGCCTTCCCACCTTTTCAGCTATTTTTCCTCAGATGTTCGCTTCATTTTCCCTTCTCATTATGTTCGTTACAAAATAGCAACGTTAGCATTATAAACTCTCTCACCTTTGACTCCTGCATTCACTTTTAAAATATAAATTATTCGTCCTGAATATCATGTGCTTATTTTTCAGATCTTTATCTATACAAGTGCCAGAAAGTGTATTCCCCCTTACAGCTTTGATAGAATTCAAACTCATTTACGTAATCTTGTTGGGAAAGACGTATTATTCATTCTGTTAGGTTGGCACGGCTCAATTCTCTCTTCAGCTTTGATAGAATTCAAACTCCTTTGCATAGTCCTCTTGGGAAAGACGTCTTATTCAATATGGTAGGCTGGGATAGCTCAATTATTACGTTCCTTCATGGGTAGAATGCAAGATCTTTTGTGCAGTCTTGTTGGAAAAGAAATATATACCATTCTGCTAGGCCGGCACTAGTCAGTTCTCTGTTTCCATCATTGGTAGAACTCAAACTCTTTTGCGTAGTCTTGTTTGGGAAAGATGTATTATCCATTCTCTTAGGTTGGCCATGATCAATTCTCTCTTTTCAGCTTTGATAGAATTCAAATTCTTTTGTGCAACCTTGATGGAAAAGACATATTTTCTATTTTGCTAGGCCGGCACTACTCAATTCTCTCTTTCATTGGAAGAATTGGCAGAATTCAAACTCTTTTGCATAGTCTTGTTGGGAAAGACGTATTTTCCATTCTGTTAGGCTTGCACTGCTCAATTATATATTTTCAGCTTTGATAGATTTCAAAATCCTTTGCGTAGCTTTCTTGGAGAATACGTACTCTTCAATCTTCAGCCTGTTTCCCACAGATGCCACGCCACGAGACCATCACTAACCTATTAATATTGACGTAACAAATGTTCGAATGGACTCAATTCTTTAGTTCCAGCAATTCAGAAAAATACTGATATGATTTTTCATGTTACGAGTCAAATCAACCTTAAGCAGAATGTCACCCACAGCGAGATTTTTCTCAAGACTTACTATTTTGTGGGACAAAATAGAATATTTCATACTTGATCTCGTCCTATCCAAAGTCAATCGTTATGTATCCGCTTTATCCTGATTATATTTACTCTCACTCTCACTCATCCCACCTACAAAGGAAAGCTTGTTGTACTGACCCATATTCGCCTACGTTATTTATAAAAGAAGAAAAGAATTGTGTATGTTTGGTTTAGAAAACTGGGGTTACTTTAAACAACATTCGTTGCATCGTGGCAGCTAATATTTGTACCATTTATAGAGAACGGGGATTTGAACTTTTTGCTACTTGAGTTAAAGGGACTTTTTTATCTTACCAATTTGTTGAACATAGTGTATTCATGAGGAGTATCTTTTGTATCTCAGATACTCTCAACACTAGTCATGATTCTCCCTCACTACTCCTGCTCACGAAGTTAGTGTGTTAGCCCCTCGTAGACATGCCCAATCGATAGGCAACTGACAAATGAATCTGTGGTAATTAATGAGATGTATATTGTATCCAATCTTAATTCATCAAAACAAAATATGAAAATACAATCAAATAAGATCAGATTAGGCATGCCTTGTGTCGCACTAGATCATATTATTATTATTATTGTTATTGTTGTTGTTGTTGTTGATTCCTTTGATTTCTGTTGTATGCAAATTTCCTTCCGGGTCCTAACCAGAGACCTAAGGGCAGAAATTCGTAATGTGTGAGCTGTACTTGTGATACTTGTGATTCCATTTTGTTGTATTTCTTTAAGGCATTAGCTACCACGAATCCTTTCAATGAGTCTATCTTATCCTTTTCCAATCAATCCGAGGGCTCCAACTACAGCTGGAATTATTGATGTGCTTATGAGCAACACATTTGAGATTTCCACTTCAGTATTCTTGTATCTTGAGAGTTTTTGATGATCTTCGAAGATATATATCCATGTCAATATGAAAAAACATTCTTCTTCTTCTTCTTCTTCTTCTTCTTCTTCTTCGTCTTTTATCTTTTTCTTTTTCTTTTTTTTCTTCTTTCCCTTTTTTCTTCTTTCTCTTTTTCTTCTTTTTTTCTTCTTTTTATTTTACTACTTCTTCTTCTTCATCATCATCATCATCATCATCATCTTCTTCTTCTTCTTCTTCTTCTTCTTCTTCTTCTTCTTCTTTTTCTTCTTCTTCTTCTTCTTATTCTTATTATTTGTTGTATCATCTTGCCAGAGAGCAATCTTTAGCGCCTAATTACTAAGTCTTCGTTTGAGGAAAAAGGACACAGTAGGAAAGTTATCTATGCACATTATTCCCGTTTCGTTTTGATGGAGAGATTTGTGGAATATATGAGCAGTTCCACGCAAAGTAAATTTTTTATAGTTCTGTGATTCTGATGTGTCCAGGATTTCCGGTACTTATTATTATTATTATTGTTATTATTATTAATAATAATAATTTGTATACTACACCAGTCATCTAGTAGTTATTGTTTTAGATTGAGTCTCTTCAAAGCTACGTCAACTTTCTCAGAATCTCTACGGACCTCTGTACCGCCGTAATCCAGCCAGAAACTAGCCTTTATGGACTTTCTGTTTCATTAATTATAGAATCTGTTATTGTTGGCACGCATTTAAGTGCACCGTTACTTACTATTCAACCGTTTTGTATTCAGCTTTCGACGCACCCAGACAATTTCCAAGTAATTTCGAGTTTTTCGCTTTCAGTTTTTCATTTTTTACCAGTTGTTTTGTGTGTGTGTGTGTGTGTGTGTGTGTGTGTGTGTGTGTGTGTGAGAGAGAGAGAGAGAGAGAGTGAGAGCGTGCGTGCGTGCGCGCTATCATTAAATCTGGTCATCTCGTTTAAATGGGTTGGACGGTCTGAATTTATAACTTCAAGAGTATTTTATTCTTATGTTTTTTTTTAAATTTTAGAAAGGGGTAGAAACATTCTACGTCATATTAATGTATTTATTTGCTTTTGATTCACAACGTAGAATGTTTCCTATCAGATATAAACCATGGTCAATTTGTTTAATATTCTATCATATCTGGAATTCGATTAGCAAACACTTCCATTATTATTACGCTACTAGCAACAATATCAAGCCCAAGACATCGTGAAGACCCATGATCGCCAACATCATAAAAGGACACGGTACATAAAATAATACGAAGTAGCAATATGTATCTACGTTTTATAAAGAAATCTCTTCGAAGCCTTTTTTTTATTATTGTTTAATTTTCTCTTTTCCTTCATTTTTTTCATCCCCTCCTTTTCTCTCATTTCATCGTTGATATTGTATCTGTTGTAAATTTCTTTATTGTTTTTTTTTGCATCAGATTCTTTCTTTCCTTTCTTCTTTCTTTCTACTCTTTTGTGAGTATTATTATTATTATTATTTAGTACTATGACACGAAATATCCTATAAATATAATTATTACTGTCGGCAATCAAATATATGAAAGATATCAGAGAATGACACTGACAGGTGGACTCTGCTTGAAATGCGCATGCGTGGGAAATAAGAGATAGATATATAAACATTCACATCATAGAAAACTGTCTACCGTATCCGCGCGGATCCCTGTTGCAACTGCGATACCCGTTGACATACAATCAATGGCTAAAGGGAATTGATATTTCGGTGTTTATTTATTTTTACAATAAATTTCACTCTGTCTCTGTCTATATTTCTGAGATGAAGTTTTATGTACACTATTTATATTATTCGGACCATTGTCCTCAATTTTGTTGCCATATTTATCACAACGCTCCGGACTTCTTCAGGTAGTTGGAATGTCGAACTGAACCTTTTATTTCGCTCTCTGGGGTAGACTGTTCTAGTTCCACGTGCCATATCTAATGGATGTCAGTTACCAGTTATCTCCTGTTAATTCAACTCTTTATGTTCTCCACTACCTTAACCAGGTATTGAACTCACAACTCTTTGGGTCCTGTCACTGGATCTAACTAACACCTTTATCTACTGTGCCATGTGTCCTTAAGCGAAATAAAGTGTTCAGTTCCACATTCCAAAACCTAAAGAAGGCCGGAGCGTACAACGGCGGAAACGTTGTGATAAATATGGCAAGAAAGATGCGGAAAATAGTCCGAATAATGTAAATACTGTAAATTTCACTCTGTACATGGTTCAAGACTCACTCGAGCTAGAGCGTTACAGAACAAGAAGCAGAGTTTATGGGGCTATGTGGGAAAAATAACGCCTAACCCTAGACATGAATAGATTAAAATTGTAGTAATCAAGGAAGCTTTCCTCTTGGGAGTCGGTCCCACAAACCCAATCGAGACCTTAACATCATCGGTAAAGATGCTGGGGAAATGGTCGGTTTTCTTTTTGTCTGCAGTAGGTATATGACCCCCGCTACTATTCTATAACTTTACAAGAGCCTGTTCAGGCCAGAAATGGAGTACCATTGCCATAATCTGTTTGTTATGGTCCGGTTTCTTGTACCACGGTGATAGTCCAAGGTAGAACCAATAAAGAAGAACTCGAATACGGATATGGATTAACACAGATATATTACAAACAGGAATATATACAGAGAAGTAGAAGTGTTAGTATGAACAATCAGGTTTAGTAGAGAGAACAATGTAGTCTCGACCAGTATCACTATTCCAATGCAGTAATTGTCTGAACGCGACTCTGTTTCGGATTGCCTCTGACTCGACTTGAACTACTGACTTGAACTACTGGCTATATTTAGTCCCCCCCCACGTGGGAATCATGTGGCACAAGGCCGGTTTAACGTGGGATCTCCGAGCCCGTGGGCTCGGCCAAAAATATGCCCATTGAACCCGTATAAACGTGTTCAGGGTCGGTTTACCTCCCCGAAAGAGAATCCACCCTTCGGTGTAGCCTCTTTCGGGTTCCTCCCCGCCCAAAGGCAGAGAGTTCAACCGATCAGCCGGTCAAGACTTGAACTACTGACGATATTCAGTCACCCACCCACAAGGGCGTCATGTGGCACAAGGTCTTTTTAATGTGGTAACTCCGAGCCCTTGAGCGCAGCCAAAAATATGCCCATTGAACCCGTATAAACGGGTTCAGGGTCGGTTTACCTCCCCGAAAGAGAATCCGCCCTTCGGCGTAGCCTCCTTCGGGTTCCTCCTCGCCCGTAGGCAGAGAGTTCAACTGAAGTCGGTTCAGACTTGAACTACTGACGATATTCAGTCACCCCCCCACGAGGGTGCCGTGGCACAAGGCCTTTTTTAACGTGGGCAATTCCCAAGCCATTAGGCTCGGCCAAAAATAGCCCATTTGAACCAGTATAAACGGGTTCAGGGCTGTTTAACTCCCCGAAGGAGACTCCGCCCTTCGGCGTAGCCTCCTTCGGGTTCCTCCCGCCCGTAGGAAGAGAGTTAAACCGAACAGTCTGTTCAGACTTGAACTACTGACGATATTCAGTCACCCCCCCACGAGGGTGTCATGTGGCACAAGGCCTTTTTAATGTGGGCAATTCCCAAGCCATTAGGGCTCGGCAAAAAATAGCCCATTTGAACCAGTATAAACGGGTTCAGGGCCGGTTTACCTCCCTGAAGGAGACTCCGCCCTTCGGCGTAGCCTCCTTCGGGTTCCTCCCGCCCGTAGGAAGAGAGTTAAACCGAACAGTCTGTTCAGACTTGAACTACTGACTCTTGCCTACTCCTGAGGCGCAGTATTTATTAAGTATGGAATAGCCCATTATTATTATTATTATTATGGTTAAGATCGCATAACACTGTCTACTCTTCATTTTTTACTTTCGATAGCTTTACCCGCTTCTTCGTGGCTAAGGTATTATTTTGCACTTTACAACCCCTTTCATACAGACGATACGTAACAGACCTTTCACTGTCTTACAGCTCTTGCCATGGAAATGGTTCAGATGATCAAAATTTCTTATTTCCACTAGTTCAGATTTTTAGAGATAAGACCAGTAGCCGCTCAAGTCACGTACGCACCCCCAACCCGACCCCGAGAAAACAACGATTCGTGGCGAGAGGCGGAAATTCAGGGTCCATTCCGTCATGATTATGCAACGTCCCTAGTTTGGTTTTCAAGGAAAATGCAACGTAATACTTGAGATATTAAGTATCGTTTTTTTCATTACAAGATGCAAAAAAAAAAAAAAAAAAAAAAAGAAAACATTAGACTTAGTGGATTACTAATTTGGAAGCAATGTATTTATTTATATATATATGTATATTTTTTTCTCAAACAATATCCCTTAACCCTGACACAGGGTCTTTGATCTCTTTTCTAAAGTTCGTTTGACGCGCCAGGAAAGTCAGCAATATCGTCACTAGGCAACTCATGACATAACACATTGCGTCAGCGGTAGTAGACGAGACAGGGAAACACATTACCAATCTATTTTTTTTTTGTATGTAATAAAACTCCCTCACCGAAGGAAACGGCATGCGTCGTGATTAACGACCCAAAACATGATGGGCTTCAACTTGTAAACAGACACCATCAAAAAGATATGAAACGCTGATGTTTTTCTTTTTTGTTAATGCTTTCTTTTTTTGTGAATGATAGAAACAAAGATAGTGCTGAACTTTGCCAATAGATTAGTGCGCATGCGTATTTGAATACGCTGTCTGCCTGTGTATGTTGTTTACTGCTGCATACTTGTTGTACGTGAGAGTGTCAGAGTGACATTTTTAAGAGCAAATATAAGGAAAAAAAAGGGGTATGTTAGGTTTATTAATATCGTACGTGCTAATATGCGAGTATATCCATAAACTTAACATATATTTGAAAATCAACATTTATTTTGTATAGATGGATGTAGAGGTAATTTTTAAGGATTTAATAGATATTATTTTTAATCTGACATTATTTCTTATTATTTAAAACAATATATGTCAATGAATAAAACATGTTTGAGTTGACGGATTATATTTTTAAGCCGCATGAATTAAATCAACTGGTCTCTGTATTGAAGTGACTTAATAAAGAAAATATGACCTCCAAATGAGTCTGACCGAGACCTTCCTTTGTCATCTGATACGACGACATTTGGACTACGCGACCAAAGAACTTCTCAGACGAGTATGGTTCATATACATGTTCTTTATTAATATTCTCAAAAGAACTGACCGCTGGATGAAATCTATACTGTTTTTAAAAGCAAGTCTTCTACTCATACGCACGTATCCAATAAAATATAAGTTTAACGTAAAAGAAATAGATATTAATATAAATATATTCAGAAGGTCTTTAAGAACATAAAGGGAGCCAGCAGGAAATTGAAGGTCAGCTGCAAATAAAGTTGGTTCATTGTGACTTGCTAGATATTTTTTTCCCTTCAGAATCTATCGTAAATATCTATAAGCCTACCATTCGACCATGTTTACGACATTGCAGCAATTTATGGTCTGGTGATCCTGTTGTTTATCAAGAGCATCTTGATGAAATCCAAAGAAGAATCAGCAATATTATTGGTCCTGATTTGGCGTCTCGGCTTCCGTCACTTTCTTCACACGCTAAGGTGGCGTGTGTCTTTTCTATGAATGCTTTGCTCGGATGAGCTCTTCGCTATTATACCTAAACGAATTATTAGACTGGAATCAAGGTCTCAGCAATTTACAGTTGATTTAGATATATGTAATCATACATTCTATGCTAACTCTTTCTTTTCTCGCACCTCTCGCTTGTGGAACTCCCTTTCCGATTCCATGCTTTCCAGTCAAATCTAATCTTCAAAAATTTAAATGCAATATCAATCCTTATCTACTGTCCTCCTGATTACTCTTCTGTTTTCCTTGCTCCTTAGCAATGATTGTGTTTTCTAGTTCTCCCCCACCTAGTAACCCCTTGTATGCTAGTAGCTTTACTGCTGCTATGATATCATAATTTTAATCAATTTTCTAAAAGAAATATCAATAAAAACAAATATATAAAAAAATATTTATTTGCATCATTTATGAGTGTATTTGATCACTCACTTACTTAATATCTATCTATCTATCTATCTATCTATCTATCTATCTATCTATCTATCTCTATCTTTCTCTCTCACTCTCTCTCTCTCTCTATATATATATATATATAGATAGATAGATAGATAGATAGATAGATAGATATGCACACATACACAAATAACACATAGAGACGCGTGCGCACACACTGTCATATATATATGTGTGTGTGTGTATGTATATTTGTGTGTGTGTGTTTGTGTGTGTATATATGTGTGTGTATAAAAGTGACATGGAATAAGAGAGAGTGGGGCAAACATACTCATAAAGTCACGCCTTTGCATATATCTATATATCGATATATTAGTATGGCGTAAAAGAAAAGACTAAACATCAACTGTAAGAATACAGAATGCATGGTTGCCAGTAAAAGAAGAGATATGAGATTTACAAATTGGTGATAACAAAATTAAACCAGTGCAAAATTTAAATATCTATTAAGTGTTTTAACAGGGCCTAAATTTAAATGCGATATCAAAATCCAAAGGTGCTTTAAGCAAAGTATTAAGAAAGAAGAAAATTTCATTGGAATCAAAGCAAAAATGTCTGATGTGTTATGCAACATCGGTAATTATATATAGAAATGATTGCTGGGCCGTCTTATCGCAGAAGAGGCAATAGAAATGTGGTCCTACTGAAGGATGCTGAAAATAACATGGAGTGTACACGTGATTAACAACAAACTTTTTAGAGAAAATGGAAAATAAAAGACACTTATACAGAGCTCTAGAAAGAGATAGTTGAAATGTTTCAGGATATATAATGAGAAAAGCGGGCTTCGAAAAGATTGATACTCATAGGGTATATTGAAGGCAAGAGAGACAGAACGAAAACATCGTGTAACCTACCTTGCTTATGAACTTATGTTAAATGGCTTGATGATTTGTAGAACTGAGATTAGATATATATATATATATATATATATATATATATATATATATATATATATATATAGTTATGAAGAACTTGGTAATCCGAATGGGTAATCCCAAGGAGGATGAAATCCTGAAAGCTCAATGTAAATCCACAGCTAATATTTTTAAGGGGCCCTGGTGAAATAAATTATCATAGCCAAACTATACTGAGAGCTACAAAGGACATGATGTTGTTGACCACGTCCTGAAGGGAAACGGCACATATTAGATATCAAGTTTCCTTCCCTTTCTATTTCTCAATTAAATAGATATAGATAACAAAATAAGACATGAAGAACATAAAGGGAGCAAGATATATGTATATGTGTGTATTTCTTTGTGTATGACTGAGAGAGAGAGAGAGAGAGAGAGAGAGAGAGAGAGAGAGACTGTATTTATACCCATTTTTCTAGAATCATGGTGCTTCTGGAATTTAATTGTTTTTAATCAACCCACTACAGATTTCCAGAAAGTCGATCAGGCCGATAAATTTTTACTAATGCTTTGTGTCTATTCCTCTCATTCTCCGCCTCATGGAAAAATATTTTATCGCAGTGACTAATGTCGACTATAACATACTATACTTTTCTGTCTATCCAAATGCGAAAAGTGAGTAAATTTCTGGAGGTCCCCCACATCGAACTGCATTAAACCATCATCAATAATCGCGGAGTTCAGATGTTATAATGCAGTTAAACCTTAAGGCCGTTAGTAGGAAAAAGCTCCAGTAGATCTCTCTCAATGTTTAATTTCTTTACTTGAAAATGCCCACAATTTGTCGAAATTGCACGGACCTATACATACACTTTTAGCAAGTTTCATTAAAATTCTCCCTCTGACATCAAACGATATATTCAAAACGAGGCAAAACTCACAAAAACGGTTAATATTCTTTGATATTATATCTCCCTATCGATCTATCAATCTATGTATGCATCCTCTCTCTCTCTCCATATATATATATATATATATATATATATATGTGTGTGTGTGTGTGTGTGTGTGTGTATGTATGTGTGTGTGTAAATGTATATGTGCCCCGTTTTTCTAAATATTAAGTATAGATATATGAGTATAAATCAATTATTTCCACCTTAATGTAATTTTTCCAATATACACTGGATGTTTAATGCAGATTAATTGTTTTTTTTTTCTTATATACTTTCAACTCATTTGATCATTATCCACTTGTGCCTTCTTTTCATATGGTGTAAATTAATTTACTGATTTTTTTTAACACCTAGGCCTCGCTTATTTTTTTGGCGCGAACGTTATGAAAGCCCACACAAAGTGTGTGAATGTGTATATTTCAAATGTTTTGCCAATGTAGACTTAATTACTTGTATGAGTTAACAAAGTGGGGGGAAACGCTTGTTTACTCCATAAAACCGTTAGAAAATGGCGTCAGGAATACACGTATCTGTTTTTCTTTTCTTTTTTTTCAAAATGTTTGGCCTGCTTTCTGGCAGGAATAATTCCATTTTCCCATCAGTTCACGAGGTCGCTTTTCAAACACAGTTAAAATTAAATCCAGGTATTAAAATTCTGAATATCTTGGTAGGCATACTGACCTTCCAAGTGTATTCCTTATTGATTAGTTGGTCGGATATTACGTTCGTTTTTCACGTTTATTTTAATCCTATTTTTCATCAACAATTTTAACAAATCGAGTGAAAGCGACAGTAACTTGAGACCATCTTATCTACTTGGTCAATTCCACAGTCGATTGGCGTGAATCCGTTTTCAAACGGTCCTCATTGATTTTAACAGGTCGATCGGTACGGGTAGAGTCTGTGAGTTCAAAGTTCTCATTCTAGAACTGTGAAAGGCATCTGTGCACTTCTTTCTTTAATGGCACCATCTCCGTACACGGCACATAAGTCTCAAGGGGTTTGGTATTTTTGGGACTTTGACTGAAAGCGAAGACTGTCTGCACATTTTTGTCTACACGGCATTCCATCGTCATATGTCTGAAAAGAGGTAAAATTCAATCGGATTTCAAAGTCGAGAAACAAAAACTCCAATAAAAAATATATATTTTACGTTTTAATTACAATAGCATATGGAAAAACTAAGGAAGTCAGTCTAATGCTATCGGATTTGAGCTCTACATAGAAAAGTTTAGAAAATAACGGAACGAATCTTTATTTTAACGCTTTACCAAAGAACAAAATTCGAACCTGGATTTAAAAGAATCATGATGACTTAAGTGGATACCCAAGATAGACAAGCACTTCCCAGTATTTGAACAACACGATCTTTTACTTAAGTTTTACTAGTACATTTTCCAGTTGAGTTCCGTATCTCTCTATCACGGCATTTTCCTATTTACTCATTTTCTTCGAGTATTAATGTCCGAATATTTTAGATGAGGAATTAGCATTATTATATATCTTCCTATTAGTATAAGTATCCTCATCTAACTTGTTATAACGTTTCAGATGTTGTATTCTCTATCCGTGTTCATGTTTCTTTCGTCGGATACGGTAACTGTTTCAGAATAACCCTTTATTCAATCCACGGAATAGATTGTTCTCTTTCTGCTTTCAATACTTAACTGATATAACTTATGAGAGCAGCGTGGTTGTGTTCAGCATTGTGTCGTTTCCCTTTTTTTTCTGGGCTTAGATATGCGACTTTTCAGAATTTCATGGAATAACTATCTCACTGGAACTTAAATATTTTTAGCTAACGTTTCTATCGTTGTAGCTCAGTCCAGATAACAGGTTCGTTCTATGGTTGAAGCTACTTCCAGTCAAATGAGTGTGGCTTAAAAATAACTCTGTGGCCAGATTATCACACACAAAATAAAACCATTATACTATTTGTAGAAGAGGCAAATTCCATTCTTGTTGTAACCTATTGCTTTAGACAAGCGAAATAGAGATGAAACGAGGTGACGGAGATATGAATAGTCTAACGGGCGTCTCTTCCCTTCCGCATTTCTGATAGTCTTTCTCCTCTCAATTTCCGTGGGTTCCCGCTGGTAGTGACCACTGTCATACAGAGAAAATTGTTCTTTTCCTTGCGATCTTTATTCAGTGACCCTCTTTGTTACGACCATTTGCCATGGTACTTGTGAAGTCCACTTTATGTAGATGATAACGTCTGAACAATTTTTGTGACAGGTCAGATGTTCTTTATTCAAGAAGATATCGGCTGACACACGTTTTTATCCACTAGGCAACGTGTCTATTGGAGAGAATAGTAATGTAATTTTGGTGTTTTAAAACTCATATATGTCCTCAGCGGTGGGTCAGTTTATGAGTGTCCTTATTCAGGTTTTGATAAATCTATAAGTGTCGTTTCCTTATTTATCCGTATATATATTTTTTATGTATCCCTTATGTATGTTAGGCAGTCTCTGGCAGATTTGTTTGATGGTAGACACTCTTACATTAATATCATGCATATTGTTCACTTAACCTCTAATATAAGTAGTTCTTCAGTCTTGAATGGTATGAAATTTAGTATAAATGAATTTCTGGAAATGCCCGTTGAATATTTGCTCAATGTATATTGATGACTTTATTCCATACTCTTTGCGAGTTATTACTACACCGGTGAAATCCTGTTGGCATTATGTGTCTTTATTCCTGGATAACTGTACGCAACCCCTTACTGAATTCACAGAGTCTGACAGTACGCGATAATTTGAATATATCGGAAATAAAGGAAAAATGTTCATTATATAAACTACAAACAGATACATGTGGGTGGAGTGAAGTATCTTAAACTCTGACTAAATCTCCAGACGTCAAGCGTTTTCCTTTCAAAGGTTTCTTATGCATATCGGGGAATTTTGAATACCCCTCACCCAGTTTTACGATACTCATGGCAAATATATATATGACTTCTATTCAGAAAAAACAAATGCATGAAGAATATCACAATAACAGACTTGATATATCTTGGTAACCAATCGCCGAAAACTTTACCCCGTATACCTATGCAGAATCGTCCCTGCGGTGCGATTTAATTAGCAGTAACACTCTGCCGGGTGAGTCTACCTAACACGTGACAAATCATTGACTTATCATGCAACTTTTTTTGGGGGCGGGGGGGTTCAAGATATCCTACACGCAGGTTTATCATTTACTTCCGCTGCAGTCTATGTATCTCTGCCCTCCTTTGACATTTGTGTTTTTTTTTTCCTCGTAACTACAATCCTCGTTTCAAAAGAGAAGCTTTCTGGCCGTGACAAGAACTATTATTAGAAAGTGACATAACAGAGGAGAGTAATCCCATTATGGTGAAAGTAATGATAATATGAGCCGTTTCCATATTAGGATGCTTTCAGAATTCATTGACCGAATAACGAGTTTTACTGTCGGCTGAAATTGATAAAATATTTCTGTTACAAAGAAAAGAAAACAAAGATAGGAAAAATTTTAGATTTTAAGAAAATTATGTTTCACATGTACAGTAATTGTTATCGATCTTTCCAAGTAGTGATGGTGGGTTTAAATCTCCATATGGCTCATTCTATCTTTCAACTCATTTCGTTTGCACGTTGTCACATTTTCCATTGACATGAAGTGAAACGAGATTATTTCGAATCATATGCTAAGTCTGATGCTAAGAAAATAGGTTCGTTATGTCGTGTGAAACAATTTCTCGTATCAGAATCTACCGAGCACAAGGCCTATAATTCTGCCATACTTCTATGCATCGAATATTGCTGCAAAATCTGGTCTGTCGTTTCGGCTTCATATCTCGAGATTCTTGACAAATATATGCAATTGTATCTGTTGACCTGAAATCTCGTCTTCCCGTAGCTTCACTGACGTTTTCTATAAATATTTCCATGGCAATTGCTCTGGTGAAATTAACTTCCCGAATTGTAAATACTCATTGGAGGTAGTTTTTTTAGAATTTTTGTTTTATTTCCCCCGCCCCACAGACAATGAATTGTAAATATGGGGACTAGTTAGTATTTTCATAGAGACAAAGAGGTATTATGGTGATTGTAGAAAGAAAGGTACATATGAATGTGTTGTTTTGGTGTAAGGAATATTGTTCGTACGATTGGGTCAGTGTTTGTGGCTAGCTAACTTATAGTTAAGACTGAAGAAGACCGTCATTTCCCCAATCACACCTTTCGGCCATGTGCTACATTTCTGTATTAAACAGAATAAATATCACTTAACTTCCCGAATTCAAGCGTAATTCTAGATTGTCTGCTAGGTTTCATTGTTTCACTGTAGATGTTAATAGATATAACCATAAATTCTATGCGTTTATTGCCTGTGTTACTATTTACCAGCTTCTTGCTTTCCTGTCATCTACGATCTTCAAAACGTTTAATGCACTATTGTCATCGTTTATTGCCTTGAATCCTGTTCACATATAGTCTTCTTTTACTCTAGGTAAAATGTTTTGCTGGATGCGCTGGTGTTGTCATGGATAGCGGTTCGAAACGAGAAATCCGAGAGTTGAGTTCGAATTTCTGTCACGTTCGCTACATTATCTTACGCGTAAAAACCCTTGGGAAATCTAAGAATGTATCTATCTTTCTCCCAACTATGGATTAAATAGTAGTATATTATCCGGTAAAATAACAGTTATCTGAAAAAATTTAACGCGTTATGCACACAAAGATGTGAATTATTCTTATAGTTCAACGTATGTTTCAGTTTTACATAACGCACAATGTGTTGATAAGCTGTAAAAAAAAAAACAACAAAAAAAAAAACAAGCAATAAAACAGCTTTATGTCTTATTGGTTTTGATCGTATTGCTTGTGGTGAAATTGTTTCTAAATAAGTAGTGCGGAACGTCAATAGTGTAAATATATATTATTTTTCTTCGAGATACAAATTTAAATGACCTTACGACTACATCCTGTTCAAATATGAAAGTTAAGCTATGTCGAGCCACGTACATGGGTGACCGCTTGCGAATAACCAGGTGCAACAAGCCTGGATTTGCGGGTACTGTAATGGATAATGGATTATGGATCGGAATTGTAAATCAGAGAGCCGAGTTCCAATTCTGGTTGGGTTCGTTATATTCATTTACGTGCAAATATACATGGGAAAGGTATGAAACTACCTCTCCACCCCCCCCCAGTTGTAAGGTTAGTTCGTAAAATTTGTATAATTAAACGATTATTATCCTCCAAAACAAAATAAGTACGAAATATTTAGATGTAAGCATTAAATCCTTAGGATTTGATATGCCGCTAAAAAATAAATAAAAAAATAAAGCCAACGAATTTAAATAACTTTCTAGAAATCGGAACGGGTGACGAATAAGGTGTGAGTTTCCTATATATATATATATATATATATATATATATATATATATATATATATATATATATATTGACGAGCAGTAAACTTAGAATAGATCAGATAATCCATCTTTCGTAATATCCTTGATCTAGCTACCGTTACCAAATGAGCTCGTTTATTTGATGATGTACAAGCTACTACAGCTGGATATGGATAATTTTGTCTTAATATTAAGCATTTAGCTATTAATGAGGGAATAATTGTCTAATTGGCTCAAAATGTATCAACCTTTCCGATAGCTGGATCAAATATATATTACTACCTATTTGCCTTCCATTCTTCAAAGCAGAGTGGCTTGTTGTCCTTTGGTTCAAGAAAAACTGCATTCACCATAATCACTTGCCAGCCAAGTCGACATCGTTTCCTAGGCATTCAAATGCATGCATGCGTGCATGTCTGCATGACGATGAGAAGACTCGCGATTTCCATTGTCCGCGTTTCGTTTTAGCTTTCAAATCGCTGTTGCTGGTGCAGATAGTGTGCGTTGCTGAGTATTTCCGGAATCTTACTCAAGTTGATTAGTGGCATTCACCCACAGATGGAGAACTAGGATGAAAGAGATTTGAAGTGAAAAGCTCTGGAGACACCACCCCCACCTGGTGCAGACACTCACTATCAGTCGTTCTTTCTTTCTTTCTTTCTTTCTTTCTTTCTTTTTGTGGATCTTTCTACTCTTCTCCGCAAAGTACTCTTGTTCACTTCACTTAAAGCACTTATGAAAGCACGTATTCGCATAAACCTTCGCGATGCTTTCACCGTCAACACTTATGCGCGTAAAAAACACATAGGACTGAAAAAAGAGACGATATCACCAATGCACTTTTTCTTTGATATATTTCCACATAAAGGTGGGGGTCAGATGACAGACAGACAGACATAGTCAGATTAACAGACAGACATTCATATAATTATTGACTTTATTGCCTGTTTGTACAATGCAAACCGCTGTTGAGAAAGGGATTTTCTAAGATTTATTATGGAACAATGCACGCTTATATATATATATATATATATATATATATATATATATATATATATATATATATAAATAAAGAAAGAACAGCAAGATATATAATCCGGTGTTCTTATTGATATTTTTATTTTTACAAAATAGTGCTCAATGTAAATTTACAGAGCATTAATATTATAAATTAATTGATTTAAAATATGGCTAGAACTGTGTAGAAAAAAAAACATATTTTAAATCAATTTTATATATATATATATATATATATATATATATATATATATATATATATATATATATATATATATCCAAGTATAGGATTAGTGTATACGGAATAAATTCGAATAACCAAAAAAAAAAAAAATACAGAGTAGAGCAAATAGAATTTATTCAAAAATTATAACATAAATATGTTATAAAAACACTACAAAAATAAACATTTTGTCTCAAAACTTCTGGTGTCTTATCAAGTGATAGTGTTGAATGTATAATAAAGGTTTTTAAAGTTAGGCGTGATGTCGACATAGAAATTGTCTGACAGCCATGACTGTGTACTCTTGCTTGTATGGCCTGGTGCAAAGTCCTGTTGCCAGTATCTTCCAGCAGCCACACAATTGATCTAGGGCAGCACTACGTTCTAAAGTCACTTGATGTAGGCCTCCATATTGAGTGTGAGGCCGTGTGGAGAGATGAATGTAGGCACAACGCCTCATTCAAAAGTTCACTCCAAACATCATGATGTTGACTGGATATATCATCCAAATGTTTCCGAATCCTCTGCACTGTCCTCAAATTGACAACCAAACACTCTGAAGTGTTTGTAATGGAGCTTTCGTTGAGAATGTCTAACGGTACAGCGCGCTGTTCCAAAATTTCTGGCGGAGTGATTTCAGTTATGGTGCTCTTTGTTTCATAGAGAGTGTCCAACTGACTCTACTGCCGAAATCAAAAACAAACAACGTGCAGATGCGAAATAAAAAAAAAATAGCAACAATTTACACATCTCAGCCTATATATATATATATAAATATTTATTAAAGACATTTTTATGTTTAACGTTCTTTTTATAGATACAAGTATTTAAGTAAATGCTCTGTTTATAATAAACAGTATTAAATAACATTTACCGGCCTAACATTATAAACAGAGCATTTACTTAAATACTTGTATCTATAAAAAGAACGTTAAACATAAAAATGTCTTTTAATAAATAAATTGTCGGACTTTGTCCATTTCTTAATATATATATATATATATATATATATATATATATATATATATATATATATATATATATATATATAAAACACGTGTGTGTGTGTGTGCAAGGTTTAATGGATTTAATTATTAATCCAGTATTATCTTTATTAATCTAGACTGTATATTAGTATATATCCATCTTTGCGTATACGCACCGTTTTGTTAAGCATGTTTCACATAATTCACACTGTTTAAAACATGAGTTGATTAATAAAATAAGTGGATACAATGCAGTCATGTTTGGACTAGTAATATGTATATATATATATATATATATATATATATATATATATATATATATATATATATATATATATGTGTGTGTGTGTGTGTGTGTGTGTGTATGTATATGTGTGTGTAGAGAACGTCTTTTGTCATTTAAGTAAAATGTCTATTCTTTAGCTCATCATCAAGCTGCTATGTATCTTCTAAATCAATTCTTTTTCATTTGTTCTTTGTAGGTAATTCAATATATTGAGAGTCCCACAGCATGGCTTCCCCCACACCGTCCCAAAGTGATACAGGTACTAGCGGATCAACAGCGTCAGACAGCGAAATAAGTTTAGAATCGTGCCCACCAGGTCTCAGCACAAAATGTCCAATATGTCAGGAAACATATACCATGCCCCGCGTTCTCAACTGCTTTCACACGTTTTGCCAACCGTGTATTGAGAAGCAGCAGGATAATCCAGAAAAGGTCATCTGTCCCGAATGCAACCACGAGACCTACTTGGGCTCGCTGGGAGCGTCGGGTTTGATGCAGGACTACGCCGTCAGTAACATCCTGGAGACGTCAGCCATCGACGCCAACGGCCTACACTGCACTGGTTGCAAAAGCAAAGACACAACAGCCGTTGCCAAGTGCTACGACTGTGCTAATTTTCTCTGCGCTAACTGTGTCATGGCGCACCAGTTCATGCATTGCTTTGAAGGACACCGCGTCCTGACCTTTACAGAGGTACAAGGCGGGAAAGACGAACTGCAAAGCGAGAAACCAGTCGCTTGCCCCCGCCACAGACACGAGGTGATAAAGTTCTTCTGCAAGACGTGCTCGGCCCCGATCTGCAAAGAATGCACATTATTCGAACACGGCCGAGGACACGAGTGCCACTTTATTTTGGACGTTAGCGACAAGCAGGTTGACATCCTCCGCCGTCTCTCTGACGATGCCAAGGCAAAGGCGTCCGACCTTCGTCAAGTAGCAAAGGGCATAGAACATATCAACAACAGGTAAGATACACATATCAAATTCTATTTGTGTCAATCTGACATGTTTGTTTTTATCTAGCCTTTCATGTAAATTCTGTTTACCAAAGCTATTTTCCTCTATCTCTATGTACGCATAAACACACGCAAACGCAAACACATGCAGACGCAAACACATACAAAGGCAATATATATATATATATATATATATATATATATATATATATATATATATATATATATAAATGAGAGAAAAGAACAAATGGAGGAAAAATCCACTGTTCGTCGTATTTACTTTTTAAAAAGTGCTCAATACAAAGTAGAGCAATATATTATGATGACATTTTTATTATAAAACATTATAAGCAAAACATTTTTTTGAAATCGCTACACAAATAATTTCATACTTCACTACTATGATTGTACTTCATCAGTCGATGGTAAGTAACTGGTGATTAAATGATGTTACCACTTTTCCGAATGTTTTTGTGGAGACATAAGGGCAGAATTATAATATACTTGTGGGTATGTCTAGATTAACCAATTAAATACCCGATCTACGCTATTAAGTATGGTCAGAGAGTGAATGTGGGTGAGTTATTTTTAATGTCACGATAACCAGTACATACACATGCTCTCTTTGACGCTGCCATATTTTCCGCAATCGTCAATTTCCTTAAAAATTATTTAATCACCTGTTAATTAACATCGCCTGAAGAAGTACCATTATAGTATTGAAACATGAAAGCTTCTGTGTAGTTATTTCACAAAATGTTTTAGTATCATATCATATAATATAATATATAAATAAATGGGAATTTGAATGATCATAGTTAATTCATCGGGGGTAGAAGAGATCTCAACAGAATGCGAAAGGCACTGGACGGCCGTTTCGTCTTATTTTTGGGACTCAAAAGCAGTGCACATCCACTACCGAATCGAAGCCAAACTGTTACGATACAACGCAAGCGTCATACCCACTGGACCAACGTGGCTCGTTAACGGAGAGAAAACAAACCAGACTCGATATAACGCCAGCTATTCACAAATTCTGTCATGTGATTATACCAAAGGATTTTGACTCATGTATCACGTGTTCTATCCTGAAGTCGCTTCATCCGGAGCATTAGAATAGATTCTTCTAGACTCGATGAATTAATAATGATATATATATATATATATATATATATATATATATATATATATATATATATATATATATATATATATATGAGTGTGTGTGCAGAAGTGTGTGTGGGGGCTAGAGAACGTACAGAAAGTTCCTCATAAGGTGCTCCTGCGAAAAAAAAATGTCTCTTCTTACATTTTAATGTCTGTTGATAAATATTGTTTCATTTTACTTTGTCTCTGCCCCCTCTCTCTTTCGCTATATATATATATATATATATATATATATATATATATATATATATATATATATATATATATATATATATCGCTATCTCTTTTTCTCCTATATGTGCGTATTAGTCTTTTGTTGCTGTTCGTATGTACCTGATTTATATTTTCTTCGGTTAATATCACCCTATATCAGTTCTAATCTATCTATCTATCTATCTATCTATCTATCTATCTATCTATCTATCTAGCTAGCTAGCTAGCCATCTAGATAGCTATCTAAAGATAACAACAATGCTCATTAATGCATAAAAAAACAAATCGGCCAAAAAATTAGTGGAGTATGACGTCTTTAAAAAGGGTCAAATTATTGTAAGCAAAAATTCAAAGACATTTCTTCCGCCTTCAAGTTTCGCTGATAGGCTTCTCGTCAGGGCAATACTGATATTACACTGATTAGCAGTGTATTTCCAAAGGTTGAATTCGGATGATCTGTATTTTGAATTTCTTTATCTCCTTACATTCCATGTATCTTTCTATATTTCTATGGCTATTTATCACTTCTTATCAACCTGATTATATATCTTGTTTATCTTGCTTTTATTGCTTTTGAATCTGTCTTTTCCTATATTTATTTTACATAAGCCTGTATTATTAACACTGTTTTCCCACGTTCTTCTTTCCTAATCATTATCTTGCAGACTTCAAATCCAATATCAGAAAGCACAGGATGACATCACTGAAACCTACAACTTCTTCCGAGCTGTGATTGAAGAAAGAAAACAAGAGGTGCAACGTGAATTGGATCAGGTATTTAACGGTAAGCAAATCGCCATAAGCACCCTGGCTCAGAAAATTCAAGAGAATATTGAACGAATTTACCAAGGCTGCGATTTCATAGACAAACTCTTGAAGCATGCCAGCTCGTCAGAAATCCTTCTTTTCAAATCCTTCATAGAACAACGCTTCCAAAATGTCTTCAACTTTCAACCGGACGTTAACAACCAAAACTACTATGACATGGAATTTATTTCCAATTTTTCTGCTATTCAAGTTGGTATCCAGAACACGTTTGGCTATGTGCGACAAAGCAATGAATTTCAACCCCAGACAACCCAGAAACCCCAACCGATAGCCCGACCTGCGAACGGATTAATTGTAGGTAATTCTCTCAATAATGGCCAGCTTTTTGACTCTTCTCCCCGCCAATTTTCTTCTACAAACAGCTTCCAGTTTGGGAGCGGCACAGACAACAATATATACGAGAAATGGTCAAACGGGCTGGACATTTTCACAAACGGCATGGACATCTTCCCAACCAACACCGACCCGCTGCTGGATTTGACCTCAAAACTTATAAACACAGGCTTACACAATTCCAAACAACAGATCAAACGGCAGAAAATGATTTACCATTGCAAATTCGGCGAGTTTGGGACACTCGATGGTCAGTTCACCGAACCAAGTGGCGTAGCGGTCAATGCCCAAAACGATGTTATTGTGGCAGACACAAACAATCACCGCATCCAGATATTCGACAAGGATGGCCGCTTTAAGTTTCAGTTCGGTGAATGCGGAAAGCGAGACGGCCAGCTGCTCTATCCAAACCGAGTGGCTGTTGTCCGATCTTCCGGTGACATCATCGTAACGGAACGGAGTCCAACGCACCAGATACAAATTTATAATCAGTACGGTCAGTTTGTGAGAAAGTTCGGTGCGAATATTCTACAGCACCCACGAGGAGTGACTGTGGATAGTAAGGGCCGTATCGTCATTGTCGAATGCAAGGTAATGCGGGTAATCATCTTTGATCAGCTTGGAAACGTTCTGCATAAATTTGGCTGCTCACAACATTTGGAATTCCCAAACGGTGTTATTGTGAATGATAAAGAGGAGATATTCATCAGTGACAACCGCGCTCACTGTGTCAAAGTTTTCAACTATCAAGGTCTATTCCTGCGGCAGATTGGTGGGGAAGGGGTAACCAATTACCCAATTGGAGTCGGCATCAATACAGCCGGCGAGGTGCTCATTGCTGACAACCACAACAATTTCAACCTGACCATTTTCACCCAGGATGGTCAGCTGGTTAACGCCCTGGAGAGCAAAGTGAAGCACGCCCAGTGCTTTGATGTCGCCCTCATGGACGACGGCTCCGTGGTGCTAGCCAGCAAAGACTACAGGGTCTACATCTACAGGTATGCTCCACATCATATACCCGCCCTGGGAATGTGAATAGGGTTACCTTTTTCAAAAATAATGCCCCCATCCCACCCCTCTAACAATGGAGATGATGAAGAAGGAGAAATATAAATGAAGACAGTAAGTACGTTCCCGTGAACGTTTTTACCTGTTGCTACTGGAAGATTTTGGACAGGCACGTGGCTTGCCAGTCAAGCAATTGATTGGCAAGAAGATGGAATGACAAATCGATTGATTGACAATTGGAATATTTAATGAGACGAACGGTAAACGAACAGGATGTACGGATTTGAAAAACAAAGATGAACCGACGCTGAAAAAATATTGCGAGAAAAACAATATGAGAGTAAGGCAGAGAGTGAAAGAGGGAAAAGGTTAACAGAGAGACATAAGTAATGGTGAAAGCTGTAATGGAAAGAAATTGATTATATATATATATATATATATATATATATATATATATATATATATATATATATATATATATATATATATATGAAGAGGAGGAGTGATTTATTGGTATGCAACATTTCATATTACATCAGTCAAACTTGGATTCTGATTGGACAAATTGAACTCAGTGCAACTGGAGATGGAGGTGATTTGTTGCTAATAATTTACTTAAATGCTAAAAGAAATCACTCACACACACATACACATACACATATGTATATGAATGATTCAAGATGGTTGGTTTTACTTATGCAACAAATATACAGAACTCGCGGTACAGGATAAAGAAAATTACGATTGAAAAACATAGAAAATTAGATTGCGTTCCTTTCAATGAATAGGATATAATAAAAATAATCAATGTTGTTGGAAATGAAGATTACATATAAGAAATAAATCTACCCCGCCCTATTGCAATATTGAAGTTTAAAACGATGACCAAAGACAAAAATACACGAATATAAATTTCATTAAATTGTCCCTTCTAAGGATATCACTGAATATTGTTCATTCAACAAGCAAACTGGTTGATGAGACCATTGGATGACTTCAAGCCAAAGGTGTTGTGAATGTGCTCGCGACTTAGCACGCTTTGTAAATATATATATATATATATATATATATATATATATATATATATATATATATATAAATTTTTTGTTTTTTAAAAATAAAGAACTCAACACTGTCATAAACAGTCGATCAGAAGTGAATAATTTTGACATTTTGTTTAAACAAGAAAATAAAGTATTTAACGAGCCAAATTGATTCCAAATATTTTAGTTCGTGTAAAGGAAAGCAAAGGAAAAGAAAAGAAATGAACGTACAAGATATGAAACGGTTAAAAAATGATTTTGTGCATTTTTATTTTAACAAAAGACAAGAAGAAAGATGAATCTCTTTTTATTTCCGCGAATGAAATGATTAAATGTTGTTATTTGCAATTGTTTTGTTATCCGCAACAATATAATGAGACGAACTCTGCAATATTAACGCACGAAAAGGTTCAAAAAGTACTGATTGCAAATGTGTGCTGGGCTATTTATTAACTTATTTATTTATCTTACTTTTATTGAACGATGTTGAATTTATGCTCTTGGATCACAGGCTTTGGTCAAACAGAAAGATAAAGGATATGTACTAATGAAAAGTCTCACTTACGGAAGATTAAAGACACACGAGGACAGAAGAAAAAAAAATGTTGTTAATGTCTACGATTTCTCTGTTGTCTGGGGAAAGTATCATGGTTGAACGTTGAAGTCAGTTGCAAAAAAAAAAAAAAAAAAAAAAGGAAAAGGATAAACAAAGAATGATAGGAATTAACTTGCATTAATTTATTCTTTTATTTAATTTTCCACTCTGTTTCCACATTAACAAAATCAATAAAAAAAAGACCCCCCCCCAAAAAAATTTAAAACAGAAAATAAGCATTTATTTTTATTCTGTGGATGAAATCAGTAAATGTACACGACGTTAGCCGGGAAAGTTTAAACATTTAAGAGGATAAGCTTGTCATTTGAAAGAGGAAATATTACAGTTCAGCGCCAAATGCGTGTAAATACATACATACATACATACATACATACATACATACATACATACATACACACACACACACACACATATATATATGTTATATATATATGTTATATATATATATATATATATATATATATATATATATATATATATATATATATATATATATATATATATATATATATATATATATATATATATATATGTTATATATATGTGTTATATATATATATATATATATATATATATATATATATATATATATATATATATATATATATATGGCGTCTACGACAAATGTCAGTTCCGAAATATTGTAAGCCAACGTACAGCCGTTAATTGAACTTGTTTTCTCTTTTTTAAAAAAAAGTGATGTAAACTTAGCTAATTGCTGACAATTATGTGTTGTGCAGTCCGTGATTGTTACATGGTAACAAACGAAAAATGTGGTGAATTCTTTGCTTTTTTTTTTTTTTTTAAAAAAAACAAAAAAAAACTCATTCTTACGTGTACATTAGTTAAAAGCAATACGCCATTATTTGACAGGAGAAGTCAACAAAAAGTTATTATGATAATAACAATACCAAGAAAAAAAAGGAATAACACTCTATGATGTATTGCTTGGCACTGCCACTTATGTGAATTTATTCGACCTTCCTTCTCTAACATAGAGGAACTAAATTTCCTCGTGTCTTAAGCTTGAGGAAGCAGGATTGTTTCTTTACATTAGCCTCTTACAGAATTTATGTGTGTCCAGTGTTTCTTCGCAGTTGTGTTTCTTGCTGTTGCGCGTGGACTTAATTCCTATATTGTGAAAAGTTCATTACAAAACAATACTGCCCATGTAAAAACGAATATCAAATAAATGACAGATTTTCTTTCCTCAAATTTAGATGAGAATTTAATGAGTAAATCAACTTTCTCTAATCGGGATGTCGATTGCTAATCTCTGACGACATTCGTCTACTTGTAAAATCCAACCATGCTCCAAAGATCTGTTGTCTTTGTCAGTTATTGTAATACCATTTTAATTATTCATGCTGCTGCCGCTACTGGTGTTTATTTATATTTTTTTTTAGCTCTTCGTACAATACTGAATATATTTCATTTGTTAAATTGAAATTAATATTACATGTAAAAAGAATAAAACAGGTGCAAAGGCGAACAGACAGAAAGAAACGCTCAAAAATACGCATCGTATTCATACGTTATCGTATCCGAAAAAATACGTTCAAAGAAACTTGTTCCGAACCAGTTAAGTGTTGTGCTGTTGTTGAGGACCTGGGATTTTTTTTTAGGAAAAAGAAAAAAAAAACTCAAATAAAAATACGAAATCCATCTAAAAAAAGGAAAAAAAAAATTATGAAAGGAAAATGAAAACAAGAAAACGAAAGATTGTTTAACTGAAGTTGAATGCTACAGTTCAACAAAAGAGAAATGGAGGTGATAATCTGTGCCTAATTATACGCACAAAAGTGGATTGATTTTTGATTTCTTGTTGAACTATATTTCGCTAAGAAATGAACCATGTCGTGTAAATTCTGCTGGTTTAACAATGCTTCTTTGGATAAAATTAATTAAAAAAAAATAACGAAAGTATAAAACGAAAGTAATAATTCTCAAAAAAATGTTATTACTTTTCCCTTTCCCTACCACGAAGCACTGCCGAGAAGAGTTCTTTCCTCTTTATATCAAACCTCCGAGTATATGTAATTATTTCTGATGTTTCTTGGCGTTCATCATTCGTGTATTTTTTCTCTTTTACATCTTAAAAAAAGTGATATTTTTCTGCTGTCATTCAAACTTGAAAACAAAACATATGGTTATAGGCACAAGAAAGAAATCCAATTTTCAAAGACTGTTGTTTCATTCAAATTATATTTCCCTCCTTTTTTTTAAAACCATATTCTAAAAAATTTTTGCACCCGGACAAAATTGCAACCATGTTTCAAAGCTGAGCCCTTAATATACGATCAGAACGAAAGTCATTAGTAAAAAAAAAAAAAAATGCTAAGGCATTTTATGAGGACGATGCAAATGATGTTCATCTAAAACTATACAAAAGAAAAGAAATGTACAAAAACCTGAATATGAAACTGGCAATATATATATATATATATATATATATATATATATATATATATATATATATATACATACAGACAGATATATATATGTATAGACATAGATACATACGTATATATATATATATACATATATATGTGTATGTATACAATCAAATACACAGATACATACATACAAACAACACACAAACACACACACATATATATATATATATATATATATATATATATATATATACGTATATACATGTATGTGTATATATATATATATATATATATATATATATATATATATATATATATATATATATATATATATATATATATAATATGTACATTTTATTAAAGCCTGACTCTCCAACTCAGCCTACTACATGGTGAAATTCAGGTTTGGAATCAAGTGTAAAATTGGAGGCCCAAAGATGGCAGTAGATTCCAGGAACTGTGCAAAAATGTTCATGATAATGGTGATTATAATGGTGATGCTCTAAAACGAGGAATATATCTACATTCCATCAATAAGTTTATTGTGTTTTTGTGTGTTATTGTTTTCTTGACTTGTATTTTTATGTTTTATTTTTAAATACTAATAATGGCGTACCATCAGCAGCAACATCATCATCACCAAAATGAAACAAAGTCATTTCAACTGGAAAAAAAAAAAAAACAACTAACAAACTAACAAGCAAGAGAAAAACGAAAGGACCATTTGAGAAAAAAAATGTTACAGAAAAATGTTTCTCGTTTAATGAAAACGAATGAAAATTAAAGCAAATTATACAGACTAAATCACGTTGAATACATTGCAATGATTTTACGACATGGGCATCTTTTCCAGTCATTTGTACCGTAATTGGTTCTTTAAACAATACTTCCTTCTTATGTACTATGATTCATTATAGAAGAAAAAAGTCAAACAATAATTCATTCTTCATCAGACACCTTCACTTCCTCCGATAGATGCAAAGAAACAAAGAATATATAAAAAAAAATGTTTAAAACTGACTAGAAGCTTATGGAAAACAAATCCCTTCAAATATAACTGATTTTGTAAGTGTGCCTCTGAGACATCGTTTCTGGGGATATCGGAAACTGTCCCTGACTGTATCTGGAAATAAACGGACAATGCGATCTTTAGTTGTCATTCTTTAGTTTTAACATCTCTATATGTCACCATCCCTGCATTTCTAAACCAAGATATATTTCAATGGAGAAGAAGGTTATTTTTAAAATATATATAAAAAAAGAATGTAATAGAAAATCGAGATTTGAACTTTTCATTGTGGATGTTCCTATGGTAAAAAAAAAAAAAAAAAAAAAAAAAAAAAAACAAATACAAAAAAAAAATATAACATAAAAAAAACAACGATTTTCTTGTTAAGTTCTTACCACATTTTCCTAGCGGAAAGCGAGTCCTTTCCTGTCATCATTGGCAGAAAGATAAAGGACCTTAAATGAAGGTAGCTTAATATACTTTACGAGCGAAACAAACTTCACGAGGCACCGGAAAAGACAATTATCATAAAGAGAGGAAATCAAAATTTTGCTAGGATTTTCGAACATTTTTAATGAACTCCATGAGCTTCTGTCACGATGAACCACCACGTCACTTTGGTTTGTTATTCTTCAGTAATTATTTCTTTGATTCTTTCATTCATATTTCTTAATTGATTGTTCCAAGCCATTATTTTTTTTTAAACGTGTTTTTATTTTTTTATTTGTACGTAACTGGTTTTTGGTAATATAGCCATGATGACATATTATCGGTCGTCATGAATTCTATACAGATTGTAGAAACTATGATTCAAGAAAGACCTACCAAAAGTCTATCAGGAAGCGCGAAAGAAAAAATCCTGCAGAAACGCTGAAGAAGAAGAAGAAGAAGAAAAAGAAGAAGAAGAAGAAGAAGAAGAAAAAGAAGAAGAAGAAGGAAATGAAAAATTCTTTTTTCCCATTTTTTAAAAGTTACTAATATAATGAAAACTGGTTATTTTATGTCATGAAAAACCAAGTTCACAGAATCAACACCTATTTATCTACCTATGAAAGTATTTATATAATTTATTTAATTTATATTTATGTATGTACGTATCTAAGTATTATTATTTATTAAAGTACCTTTTTGCAGGATATGAAGTTACAGCATCTTTCCAATCTATGGATTTGGGAAAGTGTTAAGTTTTAAAAATGTCATAAAATGGAATCATTTTAAGGATTTGTTCATCCCACACACCAGAATGTTGTGTCACCTCTATTTGTGGGGATTTTGGCAGTTGTTTGCCTCATACATGGTTTCAATTTGGCTAATAAGTAAAAGACGAAGAGGACATTTTCTTGTACTGACTCTGCACATTTTATCGTTAGTGAATTTTTTTCATTCAATCACAAGTCTTGAAAAATGTCAATGCTTTGTTTTATTATTATTATTATTTTATTATTATTATTATTATTATTATTATTATTATTATTATTATTATTTCTTACAAGAAAATCTACTTTTTTTTTCAAACGGATCTCAGTGTCAGAGATATATGTCTTGCCTGTATATTTTGACTACATTTCTTTTTTCTGTAATGGGTGGGATATTATTGCTAAATACAAAATGAACAAACCCTAGTACGTTTATCTTCGTACATATATTTAAAAATATGACATTGTAAAAAATATAATGCCAAAAACCAAAGCAATCCTGTGTCTATAAATGAAACAACTAGAAATATTAGACATAAAATCTCACGCACACGCATACGCATACGCATACGCATACGCACACATCATTTGATTGCAAAATATATTATATATTTGGTATTTACCTTACCTATTTTGCGGCATACTTAAGTTTTTTGCTGCCTATTTTTTTTGCTGTTGCCGTTCTTACTGCTTGGTATAACTCGCTCAGTGTGCAAACAGGCTCCATCAACCTATATCTGTTTATTTATTTGCCCTCATATATATATATATATATATATATATATATATATATATATATATATATATATATATATATATATATATATATATATATATATATACATATACATATATATATATATATATAGTGCGGATATAGAAATCGACAATGCATGGTGACTCAATTTCGCGCCTCAGATGTGCATAGTTCATGCAGCTGTCAATCACCAGGCCGTACTTATGCCTCTTTCCATTGTTTCTATCTACAGACGCTCCATCCTCCCTACTGAGCACTCCTCTATCATATATATATATATATATATATATATATATATATATATATATATATATATATATAAGAACCACCTTCAAATAAACGTTTAGATATTTTACAACATTCACAAACCATTCAAAATTCAAAATATAATCCTTTTACGATTGTCCTCCATTTTTGTCAATTCTTGTGGAAAATAAAGTACGATGAAAATGATATTCGATAAAATATCGCAAATCGAGGCTTATTACTCCCACAATTTACTCTATACACATATGAAAATGAAAATATCTCACGGTATAAATGCTTCATACTAACCTAAATTATCGGATAATAGTATCTCTTACTTCACTTTCACGTCGATAGAAATGAAACTGCTTGCAATGCAGAGAAGCATTATTGTATCCTGTTGTATGTTTGAAGAATTCGTTTATATCACTAAATGGTTGATCCTTAAAATTTCCTTAAAGACTGATTATCAAGTATTGTTTACTCTTTTATAAATTTATTTTGTGGTATTATTTCATATCATTTGGGAATTTGTCGTCTCAAAATGAAGACATTTGATCAAATTGAACAAAGATGATTTTATTATCTTTAAATTAGATGATATTACAGATAATAAACAGATCAGTAAATATATGGGATATTTTATTTATCAGAATCACTATTTTATTCGACTTGAAATCGTTTTAGTTTTTAAAATCATAATTTTGAAAAAAATGCAAAATCCGAAAATTTATTTCTTTTAAATAAATGTAATCTATTTCGTATTACATTTTACTTACATCGAATAAATACTGTATGATTATATCCACAGATACACGCCCCACACACACATGTATATATATATATATATATATATATATATATATATATATATATATATATATATATATATATATATATATATATATATATATATATATATATATATATATATATATATATATATATAAGTAGAATGTAGAATCCGAACAAAATGGAGAAATTCAACAGATATTATGTTTATAATTCACAAAAAAAGCAAAGAGATGCGCCATTTTTCTGTTTCATTCCAACGGAAGTCACTAAATTAGCACACGCGTTTCATTAAAAAGTCTTTTACACATTATCTCATTTCTCCACAAATATATATATATATATTTATATATATATATTTGTATGCGCTAAGCAAAATAAATTAAATAAATGTATATATTTATAAATAAATATATATGTAATTATGTATTTCTAAGAACTATGTGAGTAACTTTGTATATGTAAATGTATGTAGAATTAATAATCTTCAATCTGTATAATCAAATGAGTATATTCACATGTATGTATACATATATGCATATATAAGCAACTATATAAATAAGATACATATATATTAATATATGTGTATGACTACATTTAGGATCTACATATTATTTCATATGTATGCTTATATTATGCATATATTTTATGTATAATCATACTGATAGTCACACACGTACACAAACATGCTTATTAATGTACACACCAACACACACACACAGACACATACACGTATATATTATATATATATATATATATATATATATATATATATATATATATATATATATATATATATATATTTAATATTGAGAAATGTATCACTTAACTTGGTGGTGTTTGTTCAGTCATACTGACTTGAAGTTTCGTGACCGCATTGCTGTGAGAAGGCAACAACCCTGATGTGTGAAAGCATGACTAAAATGCGCTCATGAAATTTTGAAGTCGGTATGACTGAAACAACTACACGCATTTAAGTGATAAGTTTCACACACACACACACACACACACACACACACACACACACACACACATATATATATATATATATATATATATATATATATATATATATATATATATATGTGTGTGTGTGTAACGTATATTCCAATGTGTTTTTAAGAATTGATCTGCAGTTCTGTTTGTCTATCATAATGTTCTGTTTGTCTATCATAAATTTTTACTATAATATATATCTGTTCTGTTCAGTCAAATTCAATGTGTAAATTAAACCATTATGCTAGTCATTATCTTATAAATCGGAATTAACAGTTGAGTTTTTGCTGTTTGATTATCTGTTTCCACCGATGCATCTATATACATGTGAGCATTTGTGTGCATTTTTGTTAAAGAGATCATTATAGCTTTACACTGAACACAAAACCCTAAAAGTATTAGTAGTTTTTGTTTGTCATCAACCGCAGTAAATAATTCAAGATATTGAATGATAAAAAACTTTTCTTTTCTTTTTTATCTGAACCAGTAAGAAAATGCACGTTTCACGGAGATGAAACTTTTGGATTACATAAAAAAATCATTGTTAACGAAAGATCGTGCAGCAAAATTGACTGGTTACTCAAAAGAAATTTGACGTTGTTTTAGTTTGCTGCGGAAAAAATAAACGTTATAATTATTGTAATAAGTCTGTTATTTGAACTGTTCGTGACTATTATCCGTTATCAATGTTATTTGAATATTGTTTATCAGATGGAAAGTTGAAAGGAACTGAAAAGAGAAAAACATATTTGTTGAAAATGATGTCCCCGGTCAGAAAATAGTTATCTTCAAAGCGTTTCTTTAATAATGTGCCCCTAGTTAAAAAAAAGAAAATTATAAAAACACAGAAAAAAGGATCATTTTGGGGATCAATCATTTCATTTTATAGATCTGAATTTGAATATATTTAGCATATATAAAAGGTAAGATTTTTTTTCTGCTTAACAATGAATAATCGTATGTTAAATATTTGTGTATTCTGGAGAAAATTTTGTATAGATATGTAAAAGATCTGCTCCAAGGAAATATTTTTTTTTCTTTTATCCGTTTTTTCATTGTTTTATTCTTATAGTACGTTAGACTTTTATTTATTGCTCCAGATACATTTTAAAAGACTTTTTCAACACATCTTTTTCGTCGATCATTCTTCATCTGCTGCATTTTTTTTCATCCGTTTCTGATTTCCTTTACGACCGAGTTATTTCCAATTGCCTTTCGCTAACGTGTTTCTTCCAATCACATTTCATTTACAATTGCATACATTCACGATTAACTCTTTACTTCTTGATTTTCTCCACTAAATCTATACTTTTTTTCTTTTCCAAGATTGCGTCTGCTACCATCTTTCATTCATTGATTCGACGTAATCTTTCTTTTATACATTTCTTTTACTATTTCACCAACATTTTACTCTGGTATATTTTTTGCCAAATCGCGAATTCTGTTGAAGAAAACACATAATTCTATATTCCCAAAGAGAAGTCGATTCCGAAGTTAAGAAACTACTAACTTTTTTTTTGCTCTTCTGATATATATATATATATATATATATATATATATAATGTTTGCTGCTGTACAGGGGTATGTATAGTATATGAGATTCGAGTTTGATATGGAAATGCGATACTGTGCAAAGATGATAGACACTGAAAAACCGCGATTACATCTTACCCTAAACTACTATGGTTTAATTTTTCTTAAGCCCATTTGGAATGAATGAACAGTGAGCGCTGTTACATTCCAAGTTATCTTGATCGAAAATACTTGTCACAGGCGTCTAGTTGTGATTGATAAAAGATTCGCTCATAAAAAGTTATTTGCTTCGATGCTTGTAAGTTAAATTGTGTTTTATCCCGAGCTGAACTTGGCAGTTTGTGAATAAATTACTAGTGAATATAATAAGGAATACTAGCTCCGTATAAAGATACATACATACATATATATATATATATATATATATATATATATATATATATATATATATATATATATATATAGATCAGTTTCTAAACTGCGTTTTGTCATCTTCTAGTTAAAATAGATTAGAAGTTTTACTTAACTCTTTACAATCACATTCGAATAACAACGTTATAACCAATGCCATTATTTGCACGTGGCTCGGCCCTTCCCTCTAGTAACCATATATATATATATATATATATATATATATATATATATATATATATATATATATACCCAAGGTCTCATAGAAAGTATTGAGACAAGAAACTGGAATTAAAAATCTAAGCAATTAACTATTTACACTCGGATTATTGTCTTCATCATCGTTATCAATGTAGATTATCCCCTATATATACATATACATATATATATATATATATATATATATATATATATATATATATATATATATATATATATATATATATATATATATGTGTGTGTGTGTGTGTGTGTGTGTGTGTGTGTGTGTGTGTGTGTAGTGTAGTGTATATTGTAAACATGGGGAGAATAGTCCGAATGTAAATAATGATAATTCACCATCCCAGAAATTCAGACAGAAGAGCCAAACTTGTCTACTTTGCCCCATTCTATAGCAATTTTATTGAATTGATCTTTAGAATTTGTCGAATATCATTAATTTACAAAATACATAATACAAGTCTATTTGCCTTTTCACTGTTTTGTCGGAATATTAGCTTGTAAATGCTCTTTATATGTCTTATATAAGGAAATAGTCTATCGTTCTCATAACAGATAATAAGTACAGACGAACTGTAAAATAATCGGATGCAGAATCAAATCAAATGAAAATAATCTAATGAATATCTAAAACCATTTTCTGAGATATAACTCTTTATCAGATAAGAAATAGAGAATCATAAATATTTAAAATTAAAACCTGACTTAACTTCCATAAATTTGAAAACATGATTTATTCCCGCTAATACGAATCAAATTTGCGTTCAGTATATGTAGACATCTTAACTGAAATCACGATGTTTGATCTTAAATACACGATCATAATGAAGAAAGTACTATCCCGATAATATTCTTAGGTTTCCGTCTTCTTAAAAGTTTCCATATTACATGTACCTGATTGACCAATGCAATTCAGACAACACAAAATTAAAAATATCAGAATTTCTGTGTTCTTTTTCAATAAAATGAAAGGTGATAGGGTGATAACAATTTTTTTTTTGTTCTTTATATTATTACGTATATATATATATATTTATATATATATATATATATATATATATATATATATATATATATATATATATATAATGTCAGGTCATACATTAGTATAAAATTCCATCGATAAATGTGACAATACGAAATATTCAATTTTGCAAATATATTTTAATTAAAACAAAATCTACCTTGTTTCCGTGCTTTTTAATTAATTGCCCATCTCTCTGAGTTAAACATCAAAATTGAGGGACATGCAAATTAGAATTAAAACGAAACAAACTAAATTAATCTTTGTCCGTCGAGCCTCGATAATTTGCGACTATTCACATCACGATGCCGTGATATTTATTTCTCGATTTTAACGCTTGACGCTAGCCTTGAAATTTATATTAATAAAACAACTTGTACTTCGCATGTCGCGTTAGTTGGGTGATGAGAAATCTGGTGGATGTGTAAGCATTGTGAGAAACGAATGACTATCTTATCTAGGTAAACAGTAGCCGTTAAAATTACCGTAAAACCATAATGAACCTTGATAATAACAATGAGCAAAAAGCATATACATCTATATTACTAGATACATATTAATAAACTCATACTTTTTATTGTGTATAATAAACATATATATATATATACAGATATAATCGTATATATTTAAATGCATGACAGAGGCAACTTTGGTTTTCCAACAACTGATGTATCTGTTACTGTCTTAATTAAAAGAAAATTACAAACAAGTATGTGAATTTCACGCTGTTGTTAGAATAATTCACCGAGTTACAAACAGGTGGCGTTCGACTGAATAATACTTGAATATAGGTTACTAAATTATGATGGTGCTTGAAAGACATAAAAGTCACATAATAAGTGTGCCTGAGGTTTACTAGTGGATTGTTACGAAGTGAATTTGGTTGGTCATTAAATGAATGACCCAGCACAGATCTGGAAACAAGCGTACGAGAAAATCGATGATGTAGGTCTAATATATGTTGCACATATTAATTTGAATAGTCATACGCACACAGATAATAGAATGAATCAAAGGTTCCTCTTACGACGATGATAAAAGTGCAGACTTTAAAGTTTGATAGGCAAGCGAATTTCAGGCGATCTGTGATAATTCGAGGCCTTCATTTAAGACATTAGAGCCTTGAATTCAAAGGGTAGGAAGTGAAAATATACATAAAAATATCATAAGTCATCTGAGAATTTTTCAATATTCATGCATTTTATTAAAAGTATATAAAATCTTAAATATTCACAAGAGTAAATATATTTTTATCGGTGTCATTTCCAGCAAATTCTTATAACAATTGGTTTAATATTTTGTATCGTAGCATCGTTTAAATGTCAGTTGTTTTTTGTTTTTTTTCGTTATAAACGTCGAACCGTTCAGAACTTTTCTGTCGTGTACCTGTTAATGTCTTTTTTAGACTAAGGTAAATGTTCATATACTTACAACGGCTTTCTTTATATTTTGGCGGGTAACACATAGCTTAACTTCTTTACAAAATCCTCTTTGCCTTTCGTTTTTATTTATTCTTGCTTTTTTTTCCATCCCAAACGAGATTTGCCTTCAAATCCCGGCCATTTTTTTAGCTGCTGACGTAATGTTTTACTTATTAATATTATTTTTCTATCACACATTCAGTGTTGTTTGCTCTAGTTCGGGTGTGTCTGTGCGTGGATGTATGTGCGTGGACGAGAGTACACGCGTTTGACCTGCATATAATCAGAGAGAATCGTACTGATACACTTCGACTTGGACACACAAGCACCCAACAACAGAGAACAATATCCACACATACATATGTAAATGCATATTCATATATAAGTATATTGTTTAATATTTGCTATAGCATAGAGGAAAAGTGTTCAGTATCGAAGATAGAGCGTTTTAGGTATGGAAATTATGGACATAGTATTCAGCATTACAAGACTTGTTTCGAAGTTCGCATTAGAGGCGTGAAACTGAGTGAGAACAATCAAGTTTTTATTTCTATATCTATCTATCTATCTATCTACCTTTTATATATATATATATATATATATATATATATATATATATATATATATATATGCACAATCATTGAGTTATGAACATCAACTAAGTTACACGTCAAACACATATATGCATATATTCGTGTTGTATGTTTACCAAATCATTTAGCGCACTTCGCTGTGCTGTAATTGTTAGCAATCTTATCATTTTAGATGAATTATGATTGAGAAGTGAGTCCCTTCCTCACTACACTTGTCCTTGTGTCGGAACTAATCTTCACTGAGAAAATCACTGCAGGAATAGTTAGAGGGCCATTTATATCTGTACATAAATATATCCATTCACGCACACAAATAGATACAAACTACATTGGTGTATTTACATATATATATATATATATATATATATATATATATATATATATATATATATATGTATGTATGTATTCATGCTAATTTATATAAGGATACACATATCTTCATCTAAACAAAGATACGTGTACGCACGGATATATATATATATATATATATATATATATATATATAAAAGACAAGCGGAAAAAATATACATGGCCGAAGCGTTTCGTCATTTGATTTATCATACCAAAAGTAATGATTTTGTTTAGCAACAAGTATCTATAAAATGTTGTTAATCACCGATTTTTAAATTAAATGACGTTCATAAATATTCAGCAGTTTAATTGAAATGCGTAGGTATTAGATATGAAATAGCCTCACTTAGCATCCCCAAAAATCGTCGGCTAAGTATTGAATTTCCCTCCTGCATTATTATTCAGTTTGTCTCTTCTACAAATACACACCACCTGAGAATATTTCCACACACACACACACACATATATATATATTTACACACACACATATATATATGCATATGTCTGTATAGAGTAGATATATAGATAGAGCGAAAGATATATATATATATATATATATATATATATATATATATATATATATATATATATAATTATTCTATGCCTATGTTTATATCCGTGTTATGTTATGTGCAATCTTAACGAGTCTTTGAGCGACTTTCAATTGTTTTTTTTTGTTTTTTTTTTTCATTTTTGATTTTGTAACATTTTTATACCTGGAATCATTTATTGATCCTTCAGAAAATTAAATCCTTTATTATGTTATAGTGGTTACCGTTTATACAAGTTACTCCAGGACAAACCTGGTTTGCTGGAATTTTGCTGAATCATTTTTTTTTTATCTGAATCCTAAAAACTGCTGACTTTAACTACATTTCATATCAATATATACCTTCGATTATGATACATATATTTACATATACTTACTTACATACACATATATCTGTGTAAATTTCTGAGATGAGGTATTGTAATGACTTACACCAGTTATATTGGTCGAACTGTTGACCTAATCTTTGTTGCAATATTCACGACAAATCGGTCGTTATATACTACAGACTTCTTCTGTTGACTGGAATGACGGACCAAAGCAGTTTTTCATTCAACGGGTTAGAGAAAGTACCTGATACTGAGATATGCGGAAGAGACATTGTAATCTGAACACTCTACCCCAGTGGACGAAAGAAAATTTCGGTAAGAAATTCCAGTCACCAGAAGATGGCCTGAGAGTACAACGGCCGAAACGTCGTGGATATGTCAAGAATGATGAGGACAACAGACCGAATATTGTCTGATATATATATATATATATATATATATATATATATATATATATATATATATATATATAAATATATAAATGTATACGTATATTTGTATATATATATATGTATATATATATATATATATATATATATATATATATATATATATATATATATATATATATATATATATATATATATATATATATATATATATATATCAATGTATGCTTGTATGCCTATAGGTGCTTATACATATATCGAGAATTCATATATAAATAAATATTATGAACTAATTTTATAAACACTTATGCATATAAATATATATGGATTCATATACATTATTATTATTATTATTATTATTATTATTATTATTCCGTGCACGTGCGTTGCCAGATCCCCGCGAAACTTTTTTCATTCTGATATATTCATATAATTTATGAAGGGTAAATGCCAAATATTGTGGCTTTTTAGAGGATGAACTGAACCATAACTAAGTTTACACTCTTAAACTTAATACGTCTTTTTTTTTCATTCTTGTTACGATTTTATTCTTCGCTGCATATCCGAAATCTGCATTTGTTAAATCAAGGCCTTGAAAAAAAAAAAGAGCAGTTTTATAAAACAAAAATATAAATGTAATCGTAATTAATCTTTTTTTTCTAAATGCTATCGACTTCAGGTGGAATTTTCTTTGCTAAAACAGTTTTATAAAACCGAAGATAGAAATTAAGGCATTTTCATATTGGTGCCGAAAATGGGCTTTTTTCTTTCATTTTTTTTTTTTTTTTGAAAACGACTTTGTTGACAAATGATATTAACATTTCTAGCAGAACAATAATACTCACGATTAAAGAAACCACTTCAACCATTTCTTTAAAACTTGTACCCTTTAATGCTAATGTCTATAGAAAAAAGTAAATAAAAATTGTATACCTGAGATTTACATCCTTCATATTATTATTCCTTATGTTTAATGTAATAATTATAATGAGAGTAAATTTTTCTCAAATTTATCATAATTAATGTTTTAAATTAAAATTTGCTTAAAGGCAAATGTGGTCCCGGAAATTGTACAGGGTGAATTTTACAGTAATACATACATACACACATACATGCATATATATATATATATATATATATATATATATATATATATATATATATATATATATATATATAAAGTAGATCAATAAAGTCAACACTTAGAGGCGACAGTCTGTTTCATGCTATATGCAATCGTCAGGTTTTCATATATATGCAATCGTCTTGGCCTGACGATTGCATATAGCATGAAACAGACTGTCGCTCTAAAGTGTTGACTTTATGTTCACTTTTATATTTACACACGCTCTATCGCTGATATTGAGCACTTTATCCCATAAATATAGCACACCTTAAGACTATATTTCTTCATATATATATATATATATATATATATATATATATATATATATATATATATATAATGTAATTTTTACGTTCGGACATATACATACCCACTACAAAACAGGACATCCTGTTTCAACGTTTCAACGTTAAAAAGTAACGTTCCTTCAAGTGGGAAATCACAATTGTACTAACTTATTTTATTTCGAAAACGTAATTAGTAATATTACTCTAAGTCAATATAAAAAAAACAACATAAAGATTATATACGGTTAAATTATTTTTCTGTTTAAATCGTTATAAAGAATCTCGTTTAATCAGATTTAACTTATTGTTTGAATGGATGATTTTTTTCAACTTATTTTAAACCATACATATTCGGTGTTAATTAAAATAACCATTACAATTAAAGTTAGATGATTTTTATAATTTGTCAGTTAGAAAAATTTAACCTCTTCATCAAGAAAACAATTCTTCACTTAAAAAAATCGTACGTTTAAACTATAATGTTTAATCAACGGATTTGTCAAGATTAATTAGGTCGGCGTATGTAACTCCACCTTCCAGTTCAATTTTTTTTTTAAACGTAACAAAATGTTAATAGCTTCTGTATATGTAATTACACTTCATATCATTTTTATAGGAACGATGATATTTATCACAATTATTCATGTCATTAACACCTTTATTGTATTTTTTTAAAAAACCATTGCAAAATCGAAACATTTTCGGGATGGAAATATTTTTTAATTATTAAGACGCAGTTGTGACATGTCGAATAACGCAGTTCGTTCTTTAAAGTGTCATGTTGACACTAATATGGTTTATTTAACATTACGTTACATTTTAACCTTAGGCAATATTTCTTCAATGTTTTTCAAGACTGCTAGCCGAAAGAATAAAAAATAACCTGCTATTGCAATTATAATTTGCAATTTACACAGAAAGAAAACATATCGAAATGTGAACTTTTTTTTGGGGGAAAAACAAACAAATGCATATTTTGTTGCACGAAATCGAATTTTAAATTCAGTTATTTTGTTTCAAATTTATCAATCAATGAATCGATTTAATCTGTTTTTGTTATTCTTTATATTTTATGTGATAAGTATCGCAATTTCATTTTTGTTCTTTTTTAATAATAATTCTTTTTTTATAAATTTAAAACAAAAAAAAATGCTAAAATTGATATGAAACATTGAAAAAAGAAAACATTTTTCTGGCAATTTCCTATAGTTTTTGTACTGTTTCCTCATGAAAAGAAGCAAAAATAAAATGAAATATTAAAAAAAATAATGTATATCAAACATGTTCATTTTTTAAATTTTTGTTACGATTTTAAATGATTTTTTAAAAGATAAACTGAAATGGCCAACCTAAGTTTCCCTCTAATTTTATGATACAAACTCCCCGTAAATTTGATATTTTATATAAGAAAAAAAATTAAAAAACAGAAAAATGTAACATTATTCTAAAAATACAGTTCATTTTGTAATATACGAATCTAACATAAAATCATTCAGTGTTTTTATTGGCCAAAAGTCATGTGTATCCGTATTTTTGCAAAAAATAAAAATTAAAAATTGATTTTGTAATTTTTTAAAAATCCGCCAATTATGTCAGACTTAACGTTACAGGCCGGCCATCTTTGAAGATGCCGTAGCAAATTGTTACGAAGTTTGCTTTGGTATTTCAAAACGGTGCATCTTGATACAATTTAATAATTCATGGTAATTACAATTAGATACAAATTTCTTTCATGAAAACTTGTGAGCATGCATGCGAAAAGGACCGTTTAACTTGATTACTTTGTTTAGTTCATGATATTATTTCAATTGGTAAAGTCATTCATCACGAACGGTTGGGGGACACGTCATTAGACTGTACAGCAAGTAGTCATAATCGAATCAGAAAAAAAGGGGCTAGCCTCTATTACTGCATTTCATAGCAAAAAACGTGTTGAAGAAAATGCAGTTGTCATATTTATTCGTAAAAATGTCACCTTGTTAGATATGTTTTAGTGAAACAAGCTCACAGCCCACACATCATAAAACAGATTATTCGTTACATTTCTTAATATAAAACCGTTAGTAATTATTCATGCACAAGGTCTATTGTGATTGGTTAGCAATATTTGTAAAGTAAATGCATTAAAATTCGACTGAAAATTAAAAGACAATAAAATGAATTTTGAAAATAAAAATTTCCCTAACAACTGATAGTATTTTATGACTTTCTTGATATTAGTCGGGGATTATTGTAAAAAAACTTTAAAAAAAACTATTTTATTTTGAAAACATATTCGATTAAAAAACTGAAACTGATTATTACATTCCCAATCAAGCGTACACTTAAGTTTCAAATATACAGACCAAGAGGATTATTCTTTTGTTGCGAGGGAATATCCATCAGGGACATTATTATTCTAACCAAGAATTTTATTAAATTTTCAAATGAAGCGTTTTTTTCTTGAATGCGCTCAGCTAAATTTAAAGGACGTGAAATATTCTTGAATATTTTATAAAAAGTTTGTTTAAAATAAGTATAACTGATATGGCTTTTTCCCTAAGAAAGTAAAATCGCCCTGCTCTGTTTCTTTGAAGCCCCGAGGTATATAAGAAAATCCCGCACAACGCACATATACACACATGCACATACATGAGTAAGTACATGCGCACATGCATAATATATAAATACGTATTTTACGTGTGTATACGCCTATAAAATTATTCATTTATATGTGTATTTAAAAAAAAAATTGTTATCTAAATTGTCTTCATTGAGAGGCATTAAACGCTCTCAATAATTAATCCTATTTAAAATTTATACTAATTTTAACAAATGTTAACATATTCAGTTCTTCCATTTGAGGTGGCTTATATTTGTGATACAGAATTCATCATGAATCATTATAATAATGATCACATCATTGTATCTTTTCTTCATGTTCGTTGATTTTGTTTATAAAAGTATAATAAAAAAAGAAAAAGAAACATATAACAATTTGAAGGAGTTTTTGTTTTATTATAATTAGTAACCAACTTCAGAAATTACGAAATGGCGCAGGCTATTTCACAATTATGGCTACATATCGACATCGTCAAATACATGTGTATGTCTATATATTCATATGTGCATGTGTTCGCATATTTTATCAATCTTTATGACAACAATATATATATATATATATATATATATATATATATATATATATAAAGGTAAAAGACAATATTAGTCGACGCATTTCCTCCGATGTCGGTTTTTCAAGATAAAAAACAAAATTTATTAAAACATAGTAACTATTAACAACAGAACAAATGCACTTAGCAACTGGAAGAATTTAGAAAACGCTACTATATTCATATTTTCAACTTCATCCAGGTGCTAAGGACATTTTGTTTTTTTGTCAATAGTTACTTTGTTTTAATAAGTTCATATTGATTTTGCCTTGAAAATGGCAACATTCGACGAACCGCATCGGTTAATATTACAGTTTTTCTATTGTATTTTACCTTTATAAATATTGTTTTTTCTACAGGTTAACTCTGAGAAATGTATATATATATATATATATATATATATATATATATATATATATATATATATATATATAGTTGTGGGAGAATATGATTTATGAGATTTAATGTAGGTGATTGAATAACAAAATGAAAAACTATCCTATGTTACGCGTTCGTAATTGAAACGGACACAAGCCCGACGGAAGAACGAAAGCAGTCACAGAGTATTTTTTCCAATTTGTGAATCACTTACCCATCACTTTATACTGAAATATATATATATATATATATATATATATATATATATATATATATATATATAATGTCATTTACGGTACAAAAAATTAACTTCAGAAGGATATATACAGACATATATTTATATATGCATACATTTATGAATAGAAATACATTTATGTGTAGATGTACACATATATGCGTATGTGCACGCACATATCTATGTATAAAAAAATATATATATATATATATATATATATATATATATATATATATATATATATATATTGACACTCCCATCGTTCTTGGAATCAACAGCCAGAACATTCGCATATATAATTTGAATATAATGTTGAAGGCTTGTATAGAATCAATCACACTTTTTGAAAGACCCTTATACAGAGAACTGGTGCCACAACGTCACCAAAGGACCATCCGCAGGTTTTGAATTCAGACTCGTCCTTATCCTAGAACGTTCGCCACCTATAGTTATAGGACCCAGTCTATCCTGCTACTTACCCATAGATGAAGAGATGGATTCAACATTTCTCAAGTTTATTAGCAAGTAAGTGAATATAATAAACCGGACTGGAATTAGAACTCTGCTCTCCAATTCATCAATGAGAGCGTCTATGGAGGCACGGTGGTGTAATGGGTATATATATACACACACACATAAATACATCCATACATATATATGCCTTGACAATACGATGTTACATATGCCCATGTCGCAAACAAAATGCATTTTGTGTTGGATCATTCTTTGATGGTTCACTACTGATGCATACATACATACATACATACATATATACATACATATATATATATATATATATATATATATATATATATATATATATATATATAGAAAGCCTAAGAAAATACGATGTTGCATATGCCCATGTCGCAAACAGAATGTATTTTGTGTTGGATCATTCCTTGATGGTTCAATACCTATCCATTTTAACCGACTATGTAAAATTATTCATGCAACAGCTTGAAAAAGGTTGTCGAATATCTACATATAAACATATATCAGGTTATCTATTCATATTATGTATACATATGTGCTTGTGCCTGTATATATTCCAAAAAGGTAATTTATGTTTCTTCTCTATAACGCATGTAGAGATATACCAGAAGTAATGACTCTAAAGTTTTCTGTCTTGTTTGGCTTTGAAACCAAAGCATTACATCTGCAAATCAACTCACACTCGATGTACGTTTCTTTGATTGAATGAATCAATGGGAAATCAAACAAAGCCACCCTCTCCCCCAATAAGTATAAATATATCGATTTCCTTTTCTTTTTATAAATTAATTTTAATTTATTGATAACTATATATATATATATATATATATATACATATATGTGTGTGTGTGTGTGTGTGTGTGTGTGTGCGCGCGTGTGTGTGCGTATGTTTGTGTGCGTGTGTTTAGGCAGCATTCCTTCAATAATACATATTTGATTAAAGACTGTTGAAATTGAAGTTAAAGAAAAGAAGAAAAAATCAAAAAGCAAATAGCTTTTTCTTGTTTACTATATAAAATGTAATGTTTCGATCCAGTTAATTTACATATTGCCCAAGAACGTAAGTTTGACATTCCGCTTATGACCGTTATCAGTTTCTAGTCATGTTATTCGGTGGTAAAATATTAAAATCTTGAAAACTTGGTATTGTTGCTCTGTTTGTCATGCGAACGAAAAAAAGCAATACTTCATATAATTAATGGATATAACACTCTTAATATTTAATATGTAGAATATATTATTTAGCTATGGATTCCATGCTTTTATGATAATACCTTCAAGAAATAGAAGTTTTGTTTTTATTATAATTCCATGCTATTTTATTAGTTACTGATTTTATTACTTATATTTTATTAGTTATTAATCATCTTAGCACACAAACTCTTTAATAAAAAAAAAATCTAATATGTTGTCAAACGTTAAATGTTGGCAACTTGTTATTTAAAAATATTTAATGTTTCCATTTGCACATGAACCTTTTCAATATCACGAAATCTAATGTTAGTGGAATTGTGAATAAAGAAAAGTGGAAATTATTGGCTCGGGTGAAATTAACCAAAATCAAGGATAATAATATTCGGACTTAGGCAAAACAATTAGCTTTGGAAACAGACACTAAATATTATTGAAATGGTTGTGTCATCAATACAAAACAGTGGAATAACGTTCACAAACAGTGAACGAACAACCACACTATACACATTGAACAAAAACATTAACAGTAACTATCATTAAAATTCGATTTTTCCCCGTAAAAAAAATTGAAGATCTTGGAAGCCCTGTAGTAGATTCGTGAGTTAGCAAAACAAAGGGATATTTGAAGAGGAACGACATGAGATATTTCAAACGTTACTGAAATCACACTTACTCCCAGTATGCTTTCAAATCGAATCGGCCATCTTTATAATGATCATAAACGGTGGAAATACGTTAAAAAGAGTGCATGTCAAACGAATAAATAACGAAGATTCATATTTAAAACATAGTTTCGTATAATACTATATAAAAACTATAATGATGATATTTGATGATTTTAGATTGTAGAAATAGTGAGAAAATGGAAATAAATAAGTTTTCGATCCTAAATTTAACATTATATCATCTGTTTGATGCTCTGTAAGGCATGTCCTGTACAAGGAAAATGTGAAACCTTTACACAACTAGTTACCATTTCTCGACTCGAACTGTATTTGGTTCATTCTTCTTGCTTTATTTGCATCCTAATAAATATTAACATAAGACATCCGAGATTTGCCATACATTTTTTTGTCATCTGTCCACCTTCAATGAAACTAGCTTTACTGATGCCTAACTTTTAAATATTACAATTTAACATTTAGAAAGCGAATAAAATGTTTTTTCCTTTATTCGCCCATCTTGAAACTGATAAGAAATATGGCGATAGATGTAGATCGTCAAGCAATATTTACTGCCTTTTTAAAGACACGTGATTTTCTGTACGTAAACAAGAGACACTTGTTAAAACTTGAAACTCAAAAAATTTCCTGTCTAAGCTCTTTAATCAAATTGCACATGTATGCACACACATCCACTCTCCCACACACACGTGTGTGTATATATATATATATATATATATATATATATATATATATATATATATATATATATATATATACCTGTGTCTGTGTGTGTATACAGAGAGATTGAAAAGTAACTACCATTTTAAAAATACTTATAATTTATTTATTAACTTTAATTTTTACCAGAAATGTTTAAGAGGGGAAAGCGTTTAGAATGAGGTTCGCGTCAACTTATTTCACCAGGAACTCTTGTGGTATGGAAAACATAACTTCATGTATTCGCCCTATAAGTTCATCCAAAGTCTTGGTTTGGTATAATAAGGAGTTACTTTTCATTGAACCTGTATATATATATATATATATATATATATATATATATATATATATATATATATATATATATATATATATATATATATGTATGTATGTATGTATGTATGTATTTATAAAGAATAACCTCGTTCAAAACTTCCGTTTATTGTTTATTAGGTTATTTGTAGCTGTAATAGAAGGTACTATGCATGGTGTTTGGCAGCTGCGTATGTTTAAATTGGGGTTAGAATTTGGAAAATGCCTTCAAAATTCATATAGGTGCTTTGTACACATACCTGCCAATTTCATGTCACTATTAAATCTATATTTTCAATGCAAACCTATAAAGCAATTTCTTACGTACGAACACTAACACGTATACAGACATATATTTATATAGTTTATATAGTATATATATATATATATATATATATATATATATATATATATATATATATATATATATATATATGTATGTATGTATACCAGTCACAGTTTTTAAGCAATATCTGTTGATCCTTAGAAAAGTATAAGTAGTTATATCTTTTATATTTTCGAAATGTTATTTTACTAAAAAAAATCGTTATCAAAAACAAAAAAACTGACACTAATCTTGAATATTTGCTCCTTTTTCTTTCATTTATTTGCGACAAAGCCGAACAAATCAAAGCATTTGGTGATGCGTCTTCATAAGTTTTATGGAATAACAAAAGTTAAGAAGATTAAACAAAATGTCGTCGGATAGTTTTGTTGCCGTTCAAGGAAAATGCTTTGAAAGAGTGATTTATTTTTTTCTTTCATTTCTTTATGTAACTTACAAATACAAATCATTGGTCATTAAACTGCTTAATGATTATTTAATGAAAGGTTTTCTTACAATAAATCTCTAAGAAATTATTGAAGTAATCAACTTGAACAACAATTGTAAAACGGATAGAAATTGTCACGTATGTGTACATTGTACTCATTTTTATAATTTCCATTACCATATTATGCGAAAAAACACCCTCCCATTCTATATATATATATATATATATATATATATATATATATATATATATATATATATATATATATATGAAAGAATAAAGAAAGTGAAAGTGGAGTATTGTAGTAAAATTAAATTTTGATTTATATTTCCATTTGGGCAAGACTATTCAAATATCCTTTTAAAAAAGGAAAGTGACGGTTTTTGCTCATTTGGGAAACACGCACCACGCAGTCCATTAATATTTTGAATGATTTATCACATCGTCATTAAGTAACTGTCCGTTGCTTTAAAAAGGTTGCTTTTCCGTAGATGTCTAAAACGCAAACTTTGTATTTTTAATATATATATATATATATATATATATATATATATATATATATATATATATATATATATATATATATATATATATATATATATATATATATATTCAAATGCTCAGATAAAATAATATCTACAAAAAAAATCAAGATAATTGATATGCAAATTCAAAAATACATGAAAAAACATTTAACTGCATAATTAAAATCAACGGTTCATACATTAAGTCTAAGCAGAATATATGTTCAATGTCTTTTGTCAATCATAATGGTTGGTTTTTTTTTTTCGTTTTTTGCTATTTCAACGGTTTGCATGGAAGTTTTTTGACGCCTACGAAAAAGTTAATGAAAATGAAAGAAATAAAAATATATACAAAAACTAACAAAAAAAAAGTGCTATATGTGTAACAAAAGGAACATATCCATGAAAATTACTATTTTATACGTTGACGTTTTGAGTGTTATTTTAAATGTAAATCAACCACACGCGTGTTTATTTGTAATCGACTCTATAGTTTTTTCTCCTTTCATTACTTTGGCATTTTTTCTCAATCACTTTTTCTGTAAATTGCTTAAGATAGATAAATAGAACGCTTAATCAATCCACGAAGAATATAATTCGTTCTTGTTCTTACTGTAAATGTCGCTGGTTTGTATTCGGAAAGAAAGGAATTGATTCGCTCCTTTTTCTTGCCAACATCTATATCGAAGCACTCTATATTGATTAATTTATACGCTCTTCACGACAATCGTAGAATGCATTCTCGACTCACTAATTTGTATGTCGATGTTGAATAGTCGTGCTTTTTCATATATTCGTAGATAATTGTTATTTTGCGGATATAGGCCAGGCCAATCGCAATAGTCATGACAATTAAATTTGATTGAAACCTATATGTAGTAATGTCTTGGTGTTTACGTACATGATTTTTAGTATCAGAATTGCACTTTTCGAAGACGTTGTTATGTAATATTATTTAACACTCCGTAGCATTTATATTTGACTATTGTATATTGATTTCTCCAAAAGAAATTAGTTAAAATGTAGACAGTAGTAGAGAAATGTAGGTAAAAATTAAATAGCTGTAGCTTATACTTGTAGCGTCAATAATATTGACAGTTGTTGTGTAGTTTTACATATGGGGCAAGTTATGTCGTTGCTAATGTAATGAAGATTTCTTTTTAATTTTTTAAAGTCACAAGGCTGGTGACATTCTTGGCTCGCATTATTTTCTTTTCTGTCTTTCTTTTATTATGAGCGGAATATCAGAGACTATTTTTATTGTTATGTTAGTTATTTCATCAAAAATCTATGTGGTCTTTTATAAAGCGGTCTAGATATTTACTTGTCATTGGCAACGACAACGAAAAGCCCATAACAATGTACTCATAAAGGGTGCAAGTAACAGCCTTTATTTTGTAAAAAATAGATGAGACCAATAATTTTTAAAAGGATGTAATGAATGTCTTATTGTGTAATAATTTTTGTACAAAAATAATTAAAACATTTATGAGGGAAATTTAATCAGTTACATATACGTGGATGTAGAATATATATATATATATATATATATATATATATATATATATATATATATATATATATATATATATATATATATATATTCATTCATTATTACTTTGCCAAACCATTTCTGATCTCTTAATGTGGCTCAAAATTTTACAAAAATATGAAATTATCTATTACTACTGTTATTTAAAAACAATGAATATCTATTTTATTAACATATGTCACATAGAGAGAACACATTTTTCCAGTGTTTTTTTCTTTGTTGATATTGGGAAAATATAAGAAAAAAAGGAAGCATCCTTAGCTGTAAGATAAAGTAATAAATCAAGCAAAGTCGATGTGATGCCTTTAAAAATCCAATCTGAATTATTTTAATTTTGACTTGATTTTATATATAAATATATGTTACTTTTTTTATTTATTCTAAAACTGATCAAGGTATTTAATTAATGTGGCATTTGATTCACTATATATTGATTTTTGTTACATATTCATGAAAAACTTGAAAAAATATGAATATGAATATATAATTATATATATATATATATATATATATATATATATATATATATATATATATATATATATATATATATATATATATATATATATATATAAACTGTGCATTTTGAAGTTTCATTTTATTGGCTTAAAGAAGTGAATTCTTCAAATGGAATCAGACCGTATTTATTTCCAGTAAACACAAACCTCCATCTGCTGTTTTCTAACAAATAACATTTGCCTGAGTGTAACACCATGTAATATTGAGTAAAAAGTCTCATTGTCATCCAAAAATTGAATATGTGTCATGGTCTATTGAAGGAATTACACGCTGTAACAAGAACAACGGATGCAACCCAATACAGTATGCCAAGCGTTTTGATAATGTCAAGAGTGTGTCCATGCTGCATCACTCAAGGATGCACTTCGTAAAGAACTGCCATTTATCAGCGATGATCATAGGAATTGCAGCATTTATGGCAGCAGCTACAAATCCCATTCGAAAGAGGTGCCCATTATGCAAATATGCAGATTTTGAACTCAGAAATTAAATACACAAAAAGAAAACGCACGAATACAGTTGGCCATATATATATATATATATATATATATATATATATATATATATATATATATATATATATATATATGTGTGTGTGTGTGTGTGTGTGTGCGTGCGTGTGTGTGCGTGTGTATGTGTGTGTGTACCTATTTTAGGGTTTGATGCACTAAATTTTTGTTGGTTATTGTTATGCATTTTTTTTACAAGTGTATCAAAATATATCTGCCAAATAATAATACTAATAATTATCATAATAATAATAATAATAATAATGAACTGTTTCCGAAAAGAAATGACACAAAACTGGGGACGAAGTCTACGTGTAGGGTTTAAATTATTAATCGTTACACAAGAAGACCAAATTATGTTCAATTCACGGCTGGATTTATATAAATTCCATAATTATTAATTTTATTATTTTATATTGCCTCTTTACGACACTGTAATTGTATGTGATTTTATTTAGACTGCGCTTTTCACACTTGGTAGAAAAAAAACAACTTTTTTCTTTGCTTTTCATGGAGTTTGTCTTCGTACTAAATCTTTCTTTATGATGACTAATGCATTAATGTTAATGCCGAGGATAAATATCTATGTATTTTGCAATTAATTCTTACTGAAATTTGAAAAAAAACAAACAAACAAATATTATAAAGGTAGAGATGGGTGGAAATATAAAACAAAATTAAAGACGAAGCGAGAGATGGAAAGGTCATGAAAAGAGAGGAAGATGAAGAGAAAGAGAGAGTGAAAGAAAGAAAAAGAATCTATGTATAGACAGGCAGCATGATGCAATAAGCGACATGGAACATGAAAATGAGTTAAAATTTATTATTAGAAAAAAAATACCAAAAAACAGGGATAATTGCATGTGGATGACGACTAATGTGGAAAAAAATATACCTTCAATTTGAATACTGAAAATGTACTATACATTTAATACTCGATAGAAATAACGAAAAAGGTTTCTTAAACAAATATGAATACACAAAAGAGTATAAAGTTATGAAAAGTACCTTCAGCTGACCTGAAGATATTTTGCTAAATCGAATGTACTCTTGTAATGAAAGAGAAAAAAAAGAGAAACAGGAAGAAATAACTTGCTAGCAATATTAATTGAATAAAATAATAAGATTATCAGATTTCTGAGAAATGTTCAAATGAAATCATCTGTGGAAATCGATTTGGATATAAATTCTTTGGAATATAACTTTCCTACGTCATGTCTGAAATGGAAGCTGGAAAAATTTACATTTACTAAAGACATTTTTAGTGCCTCTCACACACGCACACACACTGACACACACACACACACACACATATATATATATGCAAATATAATCATGTGTGTGCGTATATATATATGAATGTGATCATATATATAATATATATATATATATACACACATATATATATATATACACACACACACATATATATATATATAGAGAGAGAGAGAGAGAAATAGATATAGATATAGATATATGTGTGTGTGTGTGTGTATGTGTGTGTGTGTGTGTGTGTCAACGCATTAGGAAACAACACGTTAAAAACGAGATGTGGAAAAAATGAAAAATGAAGAAATATCATGAATATTGTAAGTAATACTGTCAATGAAAATGACTAATGCTGTTAGAACGAAGTACTCAGAATTACTCAGAATAAGGAATTTCATATTCCAATGCTAACCGAAAATAAAAAAAATGTGTTGAAAGGATCGAAAAGAAAAGTAATGACGGAACTTTCGGTTAAAACTTGATTATACATGTATATATGCAACCACCATACATAAACACATACACGTCGTACATAGATATATGTATAAATTTATATATTAATATATATATATATATATATATATACATATATATGTCTGTATATATATATATATATATATATATATATATATATATATATATATATATATATATATATATATATGAATAAAGAAAAAATATTATATTACACACACATGCATACACATATTATAGACATGTAAAACTATTATTAGTACTCTGGGGATGCCTTGATAAATATCCTCAGTGGGCGAAATACATTGGCTACAATAAGTTTGATATATATATATATATATATATATATATATATATATATATATATATATATATATATGCATCACTCTATGAATTTACCTTCTTTGTCCATGATAATACTTGTGAGCTGGGTGATTTGTCTAAAACTAGTTATTCCATTAATTTAAAAAAATAGATTCATCTTACTTTTTTCCGAAATATTAGCTTATAAAGTTTTACATAAGCCTTATATGCGCAAAGGTCTATCAGCCTCACTCCAGTTACTCAACTAGTGATTCAGTTCTCCAGGCTCTCTTCGATATATTGTAAAAGAGAGTCTTTTGAAAGATCCTACATTTTATCTGTTTTTTTATGTACTTCTCATATATAACGTAATTTTCTTGTATTTTCTTGTATTTCTCTGGTATGGCTGTCAACGTAGATTTCTTGGGGATTGTTTACTGCCATAAAATTACTGATAACTAAGCAAGTACCTCTTTGAATAAAATGATTTCCAACAGACATATACTAAAATCATACATGTGGTTTTATCAAAAAGTAATGTATGTTCTATTTTAATGCACACTAATCATGCAAAGATGACATTACCGCCAGTGAACTATCATTTAAGTGTGCTTACATCAAGTGCAACATTTCATAAACATTCTCTAATGTCCTGTGACGCAATTTAGTATATTCACCTTGCGAATATTGAATAAAAGCTACTCGATTTTTATTTGTGCCCAGAGGATTAACCATGTTAAAATAAGATTACAGATAGGAAAAAATGAGGATCCGTTATAAATTTTTTTCCCTGGACTTTCAGGGAGATTGTGTTTTAGAGTTGAAATGTCTGATTAAAATATATATGAATAACTTATAACAGTCATAAGCATTCAACCAACCCTAGTGAATACAAACACACGCGCACACATATAGATATATATTTGTGTGGAAATGTTATGACAGATGAGGAATGCTTTCAATAGTCACATGCATACACGTGTCTTCGAAATATCAGCGAAAGGACAAAATTGGGTTTGGAAATAATATCAAGAAAATTGTTCTGGCTAGAATATATATTTAAAAGAAACCTGATATCATATATATATATATATATATATATATATATATATATATATATATATATATATATATATAATGCGAAGATCAAATTTAGATTAGGTATGGATAGGAAACAGACAAGAGGAAAAATAGAAATACAAGAATGAATATATATATATATATATATATATATATATATATATATATATATAGATAGATATAGATATAGATATAGATATATAGAGAGAGATATAGATATATATGTAAAGTTTTGAAGATCAGAGTTGACTGGGAAGCAGGAAGCCAGAAGGGTGTTCCACAATCGAGAAGTCCGATAGAAAAAACTGTTACCACACACGCACACACACACACACACACACACACACATATATATATATATATATATATATATATATATATATATATATATATATATATATGAAGGAAAACGAAGAAATTAAAACTATAAAGGTTGTGTATTCATACGGCTCGTCGTGCCATCGTCACATCATCACTTTGGCTAATATGTCCAATGAGGCATCCATCATCACAATCACTGTCATCATCATCAAGGCATTCCTTAATACAATTATATCTTCATGATCGTTTCTCCTACTACTACTCTTCTTTCACGTCATCATCGTCATCATCATCATCATCAGCAGCAGAAACAACAGAAACACTATCAAACATTTATCCCCATAATAATATTCACCGTTTATTATATTATGTGCTTCATTCTTTTCAAGCATTCCATCAACAACTTAGCTTCATTTACTTCAACATACACATATTCATGTCTAAGCTAGCACTGTCACTGTCACTATCATCATCTTCATATATATTGTCTCTTCAGATTATTATTATTATTATTATTATTATTATTATTATTATACAAAATATCGCCTTCGGAGCGATTGAATTAATCATATATTTGTTTCAATCTAAGTCTGTCAATTATCAAGCACATTCTGTGAATTATGCGTTGAATAATCCGTTAGACTACCTAAACTAGTGGATAGATAGAGAAATAGATAGATATCGAGGGAGAGAGCGAGTGCGTGAGAGAGAATTACACACAGAACGATAGATAAAACAAGAGGTTAAGAGATGAGGATGAAAGGAAGTGAGGTGTAATTCAAGCATACTAATTGGGGAATTTCTTAATTTTCTTAACTCCTAATTTAAGTTAATTAATAGTTTAATATTTTTATTAGAAAATCTTTGATGAACTTTTGAAAATTTCTCTTTTTAAATTCGAATATTCGTGTCACAGGAATTGTTGCCATTAGCATCTTACAATTATTCTTTGTTGGTTCATATTACTTTTGTTTCTGTTATTTGTTTCCGTAATTTTCCATTCTTAAAATTTTCTGTCTATATATATATATATATATATATATATATGTCTCTCCGTACGTATTTAAAAATTTTAAATATAATTTATGAAAGCTATAGATTACTCATAAAATGACATAAAACTGCACAACTAAAGCATTAATATAACTATCAGATATGTTTTGTTGTAGTTTTGTAATGTTTATGAGACTGTGGCCATAAAAATGTATTTGTTTTTTTCCGAGGGCATGCTGGCGAAGACTTGGCCCGTCTAAGAGAAATGATTAAACTCCATGACTCAAACCATTCTATTTCACATAAAGATATCACAATCCACCTCAATTAGCAGTCTTTCCCAAGTTTCGTTAATTCTTCAAAGATTAATCGTATCACATAATACTCGTCTGAATCTTTTCTGAATTATTGGAAAATTAGCCACTTACAAATTCCTTTGGAGTTTTGTTAACAGAAAACTTTGAGATAGAACCCAATCGAGTGAATAGTTAAGACTGTCAACGCGCTGAAACCCCAAATTCTTATCATATATCACGATTTGTAAACAGTTTTTTTTTAATTAACAAGAGACACCGTTTTTCCACACCTCTTCGCGTCACTTGTCATTCAAAGACACGTTCTTAAGAGCAGGTTCTCCATTCTGTTTATCCTTACAGATAATAGTCACTCATAGAAAAACCTTTCTCACCCACGCCATTAAATATAGCGGTGAGCTATTTCTTGCTGTATTTTGGGATTTCAATTACTCAGTTTTAGAAAAACCTTGAGTTGCATACACTGTTTAGTATCTCAAATATAGCGTTATTATCATGTTTCATCAAAACAGAAACCGTTCCAAAGATCTGTCACTTGTTCACCGCAACCTAGACTTGAAGGTGTCCATTTGATATATTTCTGGTTGGCATTCAAACCTTTTGGCATCTGCTTGGCTGACCTGTTTCTGCATAGATGAATACTGGTGATATAATCCAATTAATTAACTAGTTCCCTGGCTATAATTAGTGTTTTTGCATTTATTCCATTCGGCTATCTGTAAAATTCAGGTCATGGACACAAGTACTTCAAGATATGCCATAGACATCCGACCAGGATGCAACTTGTTTCTACAGGTTGGAAATTAATTCAGTAAAAGGACAACTTTTACTCAAATGTTTGAATCATGCAATCGTATTTACTTTGGAGTTTTCCTATATATTAGCAAGAATCTCATCATGATTCGTTGTTCAACACTATTCGTGGACAAAATCAGTAAGATAAATCAAATTAATCAAAAATTTCAAGTTTTCTGAAAACTGTCGAATATATAAAATTAGATATTTTTAACAAAGCGTGAAAATAAGGCTCAGGTTGTGGAAAGTGGGTTGGTCGGAGAATTCTACAGAAGCCCTCGTAACAAAAGATTGATCTACTTATAACTGTTCCTTTGTCAAGGCAACCTATCTCTTTTTTTGTCAACATTATTTTCTCATATTAAAATGTAGCGTCATGTGTCTTTGCAAATTTTAACTAAGTCAAAATGTATGTTTTACAAATGTTGGAGCTGTAAATTCATATATATATATATATATATATATATATATATATATATAAGGAGGATATACGAACTATGCTCTATGTAAAATATTAAAATATATAAAGAGAGTCAATATGAGAAATGTATAAAAAACGATATTCAAATATTGCTGACTTTCTGCCACTTAAATACAGAATTGAATATATTGTCTTTTGAAGAGCCTGAAGATTATCAGACCGCCATACAAGAAACTGGGAGTCCTAAGGAAACTTTAAGACACGGAAAGACAGCAACATTTGCGTATATTTTATTCGTTTAATGTGTGACTGTTTGCGCGTGTACGCGTATATATATGTGTGAATGAATTTCTTAATCTCAGCCCCGCCCACTAACCTCGAAGTATTTTAATAATTTAAATATTGACAGAGGTTGAAAGGTACTCAGAACATTCGAAAATGCGAATTAATCTGAAGAATAAAAATATATATATACATACATACATACATATATATATATATATATATATATATATATATATATATATATATATATATATATATATAGATAGATAGATAGACAGATAGATAGATAGATAGATAGATAGACTAGAACGATACATATGTGTGTGTGTATCTGTGTGTATAAAGATAGATAGATTAGAACTATGTATATGTGTATTTGTGTGTATCTGTGTGTGTGTATATATATATATATATATATATATATATATAGATAGATAGATAGATAGATAGATAGATAGATAAAAATTAGAGGAACATGAACAGATTGACACTGAAAGAAAGAAAGAAAGAAAGAAATCTTGAACAGATGAAGTACACGAAAACATTATTCACATTTTAACTGTCATAAAACGTCCAATCAAATTATTTATATTATATCTAATAAACAAACAGGAAAATAATTACAAAAATCTTTATATGTTATGCTTCAAATCTTTCTAAATATTTTGCAGATCTTTGTACATAGATACATTTAAATGTTGATTATATTGTTCACACTCTTTGTATGTCTCTATATATGACCGATATCGTTACTGAGACCTGCTAGACTAGTCTTAATATGAGACCATCATGTCTCAGTTAAACAAAATAGTAAGCTCATTAAAAAAGGAATTATTTCGTATAATCGTACGCTTATAAGTCTTCTTCTATGCAAGCGTTCTGACTTCTATTTGAATTTCATCTTTCTCTCATTTAATGTTCCTATACAAATGAATGTGGGCGATTTTTATAAAAAAAATAATTCTAAAATGAAAAAAAAAATACTGATTTTGAATGCACGTCTAATCATGCGTGTATATATTCAGCTACGTGTTTTTTCGAATTTTCTTTGCTGATGTGCGAAATGCTGACATACTCTCAGCTTTTCGATCTATGAACGTTTTCTTTAACCGTCGGTATTTTTTTATCTCTTATTTTTTCTCTCTGTTGTTTCTGATTTCCAAACGAATTTACACTTATATCTTGTATGTGTTTCTCAATCATTTGCTTGCATTAAAACGTGGCTAACAATAACAGTTGTCGTCAGTATATATATATATATATTTTTTTTTTAAGTTGACATGATTTTGTAACGTCAAATATTTGTTAAAATATTTCATACTTTTCATTTATTTCACGTAAAATTACGGAGAAAGAAATGTGCAATACAGAGCAAAAAAAAAATGTTTTGGCATAAGGTTTCTTCCTGAAAATGTCATACATGACAGATTAGAGGAAACAGTAAAGAAACGTTAATATGTATACATATTTTTAAATCATTATTAATCGTGTTTTTTTTTTCTTCTTCTTCTTTATCTTGACGTCAAATTATATTGTACGGGATGACGAAAAAAAAATGAAAAAACAAAAACATCTGAATATTAATATACTTGTTGGTTGGAGTAGTTGCTTATTTTCCTATTCAGTGCCAGTGAACAACGTTTGAAATCTGAAATTTTTGAAAGCCGATTCTTAATGCAAACAGGCACGTCTCACTATAAAGTCTCTTGTAATGATATCTTCCACTTTCTCTGCGAATATTCTCCGGTCGTTATGTCTTGGACTAAAGAAATATATTTTAACGCGACTTGATCATAAAAGCATATTGAAGGAAATAAATATAAAAAATAATAATCATAAAAAAAAGTAACTTTACAAAACATCCTAATTTAAAAGTGATGAAAGAATTTCAAATGAAGTAATTAAAAAAAACAAAGGAAGCGAAACAAAGATCAGGTGTATTTTAGCAGGAACATTTTAACAGACATTAAATGGGACAATAAACTCCTAAAGTGCATTAGTATAGCGAAGCCTAAGCAAATTAATAAACAGGGAAAATTTCATTAGATCCAAAGAGAGAGAGAGAGAGAGAGAAATAAATACTGAAGTTTATCAGTATTATCAATTCTCCTATACGCAGTAAACGCTGGACAATTTCCGCTCAAGTGTTAAGGCAACTCTAAGCAACAGTGACCAAGATCTCTAAAATTATACGGAGAATACCATGGATGTAGCATGTAAACAACCGGAAAGATTTATGGAAAAATTGAAACAAAAAGGATGCATATATTTAGGATCAGATTGGGGTTGTTGAAATTTTATCGGACCCGCACAAGTGAAAAGAAGCTTTCATAGAACCTAATGAATATAAGAGATACAGAGGGATTAAGAAATAATCTATCTAACGAGATTGTGCAAGATGATATCAGGACACGATGTAGGAATGATAGTAAAAAGACAGATATTGCTAAGGGCCACAAGGCATAAGATATAGTGGAGAGTGATGATCAGCCATGTTGGCTAGGGACTCGGCACACACACAAAAAAATACATCCTGAGAATATGAGAAAAAAAAAGGTAGTAATTTCAACATCGGTTGTCAATACATTTACGTTTTTAAAATATTATATATCATCATTTTTGAACACTACCACTTAAACGTTAAATATATAGAAAGTTTTGATGGGGCCATCTTAAAAAAAGAATAGAAAAAAAGGATAAACTTTTGTAGAATTATGAATTCCTACAGCCAAATAAATTATAAGAATATATATTTGAAAATATATTTCAGCGGTTT
>CAHIKZ030005537.1:1227500-1257500 GCA_903632075.3 Acanthosepion pharaonis
TTCTTTCTTTTTATGTTTTTTTGTATGACGTAACAGTTGATATAGAATACACGTAATGTTTGTGAAATGATGGACAGCTAAAATGATCCGTATGCAAAAAGGTCAGTGCTGAATATGTCATTCATTGCACTCACTCACACAGGTATATACATAGACACGCACACTCACCCAGACACGCGGCAGCGCGTGCACACACGCTGCTACACACGTACTTACAAAAACAAAAAATGTAATAAGACACGTAGACGCATGAGTCAAAAATGTTGCTTTTGTAAACCGGAAAGGCTAAAATCTTGTAATATTTTTTTTTACTTTTATGCGCATGGATGAGAATGAGGTGTCAATCCCAAATAATGTGGAAATATAATGATATGAACAAAATAGTATCAATTATACTGAAGTTAAAATTACTGTATGACCTTATTTGCATATTCATTGAAATAGGAAGAATGTCGGCACATTTTGACTCTGTCGGTGGACTGAGATGTGGCTGGTGGAAATAAATGCTGTGTGGTGCCTGGTCGCAGTGAACAGCTGTCTCAGGCGGCACCACCCTTTACGTTGCACTTAATAGCGGTGATCGGCAGTGCACGCGCTCGAGTTCCCCACGTTAAACCCACACCTTTTGCCACATTCTGTCTCAAAGGAGAGACTAGGGTTAATAATACTTGGGAATTAAATTTTAGCGTGAATTTTGGTATCCACAATTCCTTTTCACTCTAGGACGTGGTATTTTCTATCCTAAGTACACGCATAAGTATCAAACACACACATCTATCATCTATCTATCTATCTATCTATCTATCTATCTATCTATCTATATCTATATATATATATATATATATATATATATATATATATATATATATATATATATATATATATATATATATATATATATATATATATATATATATATATAGTTTGAAGTGTCACCATTTGATGTTGCTTTTATAATGACAACCCTATGTTGTACACTGTTTTACATAAATATAGCAAACCTAATCAACATACATACACACACACAGACACACACACACACACACACACATATATATATATATATATATATATATATATATATATATTGCTAACTTCCCCATATTTTATACAATTCTAGAATGCCTGTCATATACGCACTCAAATCCCCCCTCTAATTTTTATTGTTTGTGTTCCCTTGTTATACAAAATATACTGTGGCCATTATTTAGTCGTGTGAAATTGGTGCTAATTGGTAAAATGTATTTTTTTTACCATGAAAAGTTAGAGGGAATTATTGTTAGCTACATACGAGAGAAAAGGCTCCGAGAATAATCCTCACTTGACACAAGGGTTTTAGTGATGATGAATTAGACTAAATTTAGTGTATCTATCTGTTACAATTTGCAAATGGCGGTTTGATTTCAGTTAATGTTGAATATTATATTAAGTGTCACAGCTGTCTGTGGTGGCCTTCCCATTGCTCTTGGGTTTAAATCTCACACATTTCTCTTCTATGTAAAACCGACAATGAAACAGATGGAATCATGGTGGATTATAACGCATTCCCATTGATTATCTAAACAAAATACAACCAGTAATTTATCAACTACGTTATATCCGTTGATCTCAAGGGCTTACAAACACTTAAAAAAATACATTTAACTCTGTAGGAAATTGAAATGAAAACAGTCTCTATAAAATATTATTATACTTATTATATATACTCATAATTATTTATATATATTGAAAATGTAATTCTGCTACTATTAATTATATTTACATTTTCTACCGTATACTTTCCTTAACGTACAAGGTTAGTTTTTTCTAGATTATTCTTGATTTTTCTATGTCTAAATAATTGCAATATGGTATCCTTTGATAAATTAAATAAAAGACTTTGAAGCATCAAATGCTACTCTTTTCTTTATTGCAGTTGCAATAAAAAAATAATAGAAGCCTTAGTAAATGCAGTCAAGTGTGGAAAGCATCAGTACCAACATTTGTCAGTTTAGTTTTACGGTTATACGTTCTAGACTCAGTTTTGTCCCAAGGAACAATAACCAAGTACATTGAAGCTTTAGCTTGGTGATATAATTGCGATTCTATCGATGGAACTTAGACTCAGTAAAACAGTGTGATAAAGGAGTAGTAATAAATAAAGAATAAAACCAGATATCCCAAGGCATGGCCATTGAGGGAAAAGTCTATGTCCGTAGTTTAACTAAAGAGATCAGTTTTAAATTCCCTGAATGTTACCCTGCTCTTCGATCATAACGGAGATTACTTGCGATAATATCAACAAAGATGATTAAAATAGTTTAAAGTGTAAATAATGTAAACAATAATTACACATCATCCCAAAACCTCAGACATTAGTTTTCTCATAATTCTGATAATTTTTTCTGTGTCACGAGCGTAAAGTCTTAAGCCTTTCTGAACGACTCGATGGACATCAGTTTCAAGCGCTCTGTCTGTTGCAAACTACAAATATCGAAAAACATACACACCATTCTAAATGGTCGGCGATAACTTATATTTGTTTTAAATACTCAAAGAAAGCCTTACTAGTATGTAATGGATTTAATATTAATGATGATATTTGAAAATAAAATAAAAAACACTGCGATAAGCCCTTTCATTATATCGTTGTTTTTTTTTTACTAATATTTTATATATTTTACTTATAGCTTTATATTCTTTGTTTCTTGGCCTGATTTGTTATTTCTTTGTCGTATCAAAATTGGATAGTTTAATATGTTTGTTTTAAGTTTCGAGTAAGATTATCTGTACGGTACACTCAACAATTATAATTATTAAATTAATATATTATATATTATATTATATTGAAAAACTATTTAAAAGTCAAATTAGCATTTCAGTTATCGAATAAATTCACATAATACATTACACAAAGTTTCTGTTTAATACAATAGAATTTTAACCAAAATATTGAAAATAATTCTAGAATAAAATTATTCGTATACAAGAAAATCTAATTATTTATGAAATTAATCAAATATATTTATATCATTTTATGACTTGGTAGCCTATAGACATATTTCTCTGAGTAGTTTAATTTTAAAAGAAGTGAAATTTACCATAATGAAAACGTGCATTGATCATTTGAATCCTAGTATCTACAACAAGAAAATAGCGAAGGGGAAATGTTTGTTTGTAGATATATCACTGCGAATTGAGGATATTTCTCATTCAGGAATAAGATGTGGAGCTAAGCAAGCAGTTTTTAATGCATGAGTCGCCTTTACCAAGATAGATTACATTTTTACGGTAATCAGTGTGCTCAATAAAAAATGGTTTCAGTAGTTACCGTCCAAGATGAAAAAAAAAAACACCTTTGCTCAAAATTTAACATCACAAATCCTGACAACCTAAAAAAGATAGAGTTTTCTGGAAACACAGTTGAGACCGAATTTTTTTCTATCATACTCAGCTAGCGTGAAGAGACTCTAGACGTTATAAATACCATTCTTAATTTAAAATATTGGAGTGGTTATCTGAAACCTTAGTATGTTTTAGTGGAAATTCAACAAGCTATTTAAATCATCTATATCACGAAAGAAAATAAAAAAGTACAATTATCTTAAAGAGGAAAATCTGAACGATTATGCTCAATCGATTTTTTTGGGAAGATAAAGATCCTAAAAACACAAGCGAACTTTTGTGAAAATGACTGCAAGGAAAACATTCGTATCTTTTCTTTGGCCTGCAATTAAGCCAACAGAACACATATCGGGCGAACTTAAAGTTAGGCTCCTTAAAAGAAAAACTTCACATTTAGGAGAGTTAGAGTGGATTGCTGTTGTAATGGAATGTCCCACATTCCTTATCGCCTATGTGGACTGACTATATCCGTAGATATATATAGTGAGCACAGGATATATCTGGGGATTGCTTTGAGAATTAATAGCCTGCCACCAGATTCCCTGTCTTTCAGTAGTGTATTCTCTTTTACAATAAACTTCTCCTTTTTCATCTACGCGCGTGTTGCTGTTCATTCATACGAGTACCACCTTAGTATATTTGTAAGCTCTTTAAGGATACAACAGATGCTTTCCAAAGAAATATGCCATAGATTATTTACTATTGATAGTAAAATTCTATTCTGTTCTGATAATTTTCCTAACATTACTGTATTACTTCATCTTACAGTTGAAATGGCTAGATGTAGCCGAAGTTCTATGTTAACAGTTTTTTTCCATCGCATTTTTCGCAATTGGAACCATCTTGCGGCTTCTTGCTTCCCAGCCAACTTTGTTCTTAGAAAATTTAAATGCAATATCAAGATTCTTCTTAATTTCTCTTCTTTTATTGTACTTTCTTCTTAATAGTGTTTTGTTTTCGATCTCATAGTCTGTAATACTCGGTAATCCCTTGTGTCTTAATGATTTAAAAAAAAATTAATAAGATTATGACTATTCATACGACGACTAAGTTATTATTCTACCTATATATATATATATATATATATATATATATATATATATATATATGTGTGTGTGTGTGTGTGTGATATGTGTGTAAAAGATATGTGTGTGTGTGTGTGTGTGTTTAAATAGACACTGACTTTTAACATTAACGTCGACTATGTTTCAACCTTTAATCTTATATTTTATGGCATGAAGATTTATGGATGAAACAGACTGTCGCCGCTGGTGGTTTACACTAATGTACGCTTTTATTTTACACACACACACAAACATATATATATATATATATATATATATATATATATATATGATAATTTGAAATGTTATTGTACCGTACGGGTAATTTTTTGCCTCGCTGTATATGTTTACTTTTAATCTACAAAAAAACTACTTCTTTAATTTACGAATCTTTATAGCGAATTTCAAGGTCCTTCAACTCTTTTTTAGGTTTTTCTAGATCCTTCTCAGAGATCCATCATAAAAGAACTAATTTTATCTTCTTTCTCCATATTTCCTACATGTTTCTTGCAAGGTACACATATTAATTCAACCATTTATCGTTTTAAATTTTTCATTTCATATATGTATACATTATTATTATTATTATTATTATTATTATTATTATTTTGCATTTTCTTTTCAACTGAGACCTGCATTAAGGCATGTCTTTTGCTTTCACAGATTTTGATGTTTAGTGATACCTGTACATGTTATGTTTTCTTTCTGTTCATAAAAAGGATGTTTCATTAAGGCGGATTATATATAAGGATATTTCATTAAGACGGATGAATGTCAGCAGTAAATAATTCAGTGTTATTGGTGAAATTTTATTTATTTCTCTTTTGGATCATGTTATTTAATTTATGGTAATTATGTGTGAAAAATATTATCGCTCAAATATCCAACAAATCTGAAAAAAAGAGAAAAATAAATCATTAGACGCTTAAACTTAATTCTCATTAAAATCGATTCAAGTTATTGGAACACATTTTACTTCCCTGAGATGAACAGACCCCCAAGAATTATTTTTTTGTATCTTTTTTAATCATGGGCTACCAGGTATCTCATTAAAGTTCTTCTCTATAATTTTCTTCATCTTACCAAGTGCTCGAGATATTATAGGTATTACTGTTGCCACACTGTTTTTTTTTCAATTACAGTTTCATTACATTTAATCATTTTTTCTATTTTCTTCTTCCTCTTTTTCTTCTTCTTCATTATTATTATTATTATTATTAATAATAATAATAATAATAATAATAATAATAACGTGTGCTTGCACTAGTAGTTAATTCTTTACACTGAAGAATAGGTGACGGTAAATCTCATCAATAAACCGATAACCCTCTTCTTATTTTGTTCAGTAATGCTGATGGCTTGATATTCATGAGTCTTTCCTTGATTTCTTTTGTATAGGTTGTTCGTCACAATTCTCATAATGGCTGATACATTTGTCTCGTTCACATTCAGCATATTATTCAACTCCTTGGCCACGTCAAGATATTTATCTATTTCCTTTTTCTACTTTTTTTTACCTTCTTAGTAATCTTTTTTTCTGATCTCTTCGAATAGAGAAATTCGAAGATTTGATTTTTTTTTTAAATCGCTTTCTTAACAAAATTTAAATTAACTCTTCCTGGTTACATTATCAAGAACAATAAGATCAGACTTCGTCTATTCAAGTTTAGGGTCGTTTTGGAATTGGAAGTCGTGGAAGAGTTTTGCTTGTTCATTTTCCATAATGCTCTCGGGTTTGTGACAATATGATTTTTCGTTTACGTCTAAGCTATATTCCCTGCTGAGACAGCTGTGGATATTCAAACACAGCTTGTCAGGGCGTCGCCATTATTATTATTATTATTATTATTATTATTATTATTATTATTATTATTATATAATACTTAATTTGAACAATCATCCAATTTTTTTTCCCGATAAAACTGTAAAGATGACAATTCTAGTTCGAAATAATTATTTTTAACAAGCAAATCATTAAATCTGTTATATATTCTGCCTTATTGTCTAAGCTAACTTTGCGGGGCTATATTTGAATCGATGTCAAAAATATATGTGTAAATTTTTTTAAAATTTGAAACAATTTCTGATTCGTTGCTTCTGAATGGACTTAAGAAATAGTTTGATTATATATATATATATATATATATATATATATATATATATATATATATATATATATATATTACATTTTCAGCTTTTAATTATCTTGTCACATACCAGAATATATGATCAGGATTTTGGTAAATTATTTTTATTAAAAGATAGATTGCCACTTCAAATCATCCATCAAGTTCAAGAATTTAATATTTCTTGGTACGAGAACGTTCAATTCATGATAGAATGTCTGTTTATTTTATAGAAAGACACAAATGATTTTTCGAGTAAGCTGATAAATATTCGAATACAAACCCTAGCAAACTGTCATGTCAGATTAGCCTCCTATCTCAAGGCATACGTAATTGAATGTTTCTTTCATTCATATTTTCTTTTATATTAATTTATAACATACGGATATGTGTTGTGGTGATGGAGCCTGATCTATAGTAGTAAAAAATGACTATGAACGATTGCTTAAAACGAGAGCATGAAAATATCTCATTAAAATTCCAAAAGTATATATAAATTATATAAAATTATTATTAAAATAAAGATTTATATATAAAATACATTATTAAAAAACAAATATGATGAATAACGAAAGAATATTAAGAAATGTCGTAGTTGTCCCGGCCGTCGGTTTTAAATACTTTATTCTAAAAATTACGTTTGAGTGATGAAGATAAGTGAATTTTTCTGGCAATTCAAATTGCAATAATAATTTCAAAGACATTACTTCCCATTAAGGGAGTTACATAAGCGAAAAGATAGAAACATGTATATTAAACACGTTTAGAAAGGGAATGTATTTATTTGTTCTAAGTTACATTATATTTCTTTATTCATTTTTTTTTGAATCACCATAAAAAATGCATGTTAATTTCTTTTTTGGCGGGCAGTCATTAAGGGATTTACTCCATACATATGGTTCCCCACCATGTTGCTTACCTCATAGTGAATAAAGATACATACTTGGTCACGCATCAAAACTTGTTCAAAGTTGATTCAGGTCAATTAACTGCGAAACGTCAGTGGTTACTAGCGTTAAGTAGTAATGGGGAATAGGTCACCGTTGCATATATGGTAGCAATAAGTTTGTCATTTGCACCGAATTTCTGTCAACGGGAATAAAGATTGTATTCGGAATTATATTCGCTCATGTATGCGTGCACTCAAACAACTCATCTGCAGAATTGGGACAGATAATGGAACTATACAAGGTAGTGTTACACTTAATACACTTTGAAAGCGATAGACGTGATTGAATGCTTCCTGCAAGGCCTCCGTAGTGTTCCAATTTGGAACCACCAGACACAGTTGTTTCTGAATGTGAAAGAGGCTTTGAAAGGCGAAAACGTTTCATCCGAATACCGAAGTTAAAATTGTTGCTAGTAAAAATGAAGTAAACATAATCAATAAAGTGTCTTCGTGGACGTAACAGTAAAAAAAAAAAATGAGTTGAACTAAATGGATACAATACGAATAAAAGTAATTGACAATTTGAAGAGAAATAAATTTAATCCCATTAAACACAGTTTCCTTATTGTATAACGTCTGCGTATCGTCAGAAATAGATATACGCCCTCATATATTTAGACTTTATATCACGTTTTGCCAGAAATAGGAATGTATAAAAGTTGAAATGAATAGAACACAGGCATTATAAACAACGATTTCCACTATCTTGATAAAAAAAGAATTATCACTTGAAGAAGCAGATTAGGTATTTCACTGTTGTAACGTCACACGTTCTATAACAAGTTATGCTATACTGAACTATACAGCAAATAACGTCACACGTTCTATAACAAGTTATGCTATACTGAACTATACAGCAAATTAATTTCCCAAACTTGTTAAGGAAATCTATTTCTACGTATATTTCACGATAGTGCGATAAATAAGATTTGGACTGCAGTAAGTAAGCAACATCCTGGCATTATGAAATCGCAGCGCTCGTAAAGGACCTTATTTTATATGCTTCAGAATAATATTGCTATTCTTTTGAAAATTCTGGGTCTTCTTACTCGGATAAGGAATAGAATAGTGATTTAAGACGAGTTACAGAAAACTAGGAGACAGTGAAACGAAAAAGTTTTTGTTAGCAGTAAAAAAATATTTTCCCAATATGTTTTCATAAGTTGACATTTAAAGTAGATGGTCATGTAAGTGAAATGATCATACTCTGTAATGGTAAGACTAGCCTTTATCATACAGAGAATATTTGGCATTAATTGATTGAAAAGACAGCTTTACTTACGGTTTATATTCATGAAACCTTCTCTTGTTGTTTTACAGGAAGCTTGGTTTCTCAAACCTACAAGCTGTTATCGATCTTTATAAAATTGGTGACTTATTCCTTCTTAATCTTTTGTATGAGTCAATGTACGAATATTCCATTATGTTCTCAGCGAGTTTCATCTGTTATCCATTTTATCTGGAAGTCGTCAAGTGTTGGGTTCTTTGTCAATCGGGAAAATTATTTATTTGTGATACTGTATGACCAATCTGCGCCATCTAACAAAATACAGAATAGTAATAATTCTGAGTGATTTGCTATTACAGCTTTCCTCAAAAGATGCCATGTTTTAAATTTTCATCAGTTATATCTTATACTTCATAGATTTACATTTCATAACATAAAAATAAATGCGAAAGAGCGATATTTTTGAACTGCGGGACAAGTAGGGTTCAAATATCCATTGTTGTTTAGATCCATTTAATTTGAATGTGAAGTCGGTACTTTTCAAATTATTTGTTTTCCCTATAGTCGTATGTATTTGTTACGACTTTATAATGCACACACACACACACACACATACACACAAACACACACACACATACACACAAACACACACATATATATATATGTATATGTATACACACACACACACACACACACACACACACACACATATATATATATATATATATAATAAGCAAACAAATCATAACTCAAATGGGGGAGGCTATTTCTCCACTTGGATTATATAGCAACGGATTTTTTTCCTCGAAATAGCCAATTCTACATATGAGGTAAAAGGATATGTTTCATGATTAATTATATTGCTCTAGATAACTTAAACACATAAACACATCGAGTTCTTTTTTGTGGATCAGTTTTAATACATTTATATTACAAGGATAAACTTAGATTATATAGCATCGGTTTTTTTTTATATATATATATATATATATATATATATATATATATATATATATATATATATATATATATAATAATAATAATCGACTCTCCAGTCGAGATTCGACGTATGAGGGTCAAGCAGATCAGTTTCCAGGAAACCGACAGCCCGACACCGGCACATGAGATTTGATTATAGTAGTGAAGGCTGCGTGCAGAACCATCCACACTTATATATATATATATCAACAACTAAAGACGATTTAGATCGTAATAAGCATTATTAATCATCTGAAGATTGTGAGTAGAGTGAAACTCTGAGTTGACATTTTAACTCGATATTTCCCGATTCATTCCCGATCGTTTCTTAGTTTAGTTTAACACTGTGACTTTTTTGTGTTAGATGTCTCTTTCTCCTTTTTTTCTTTTTTATCATTTATTGTATGCTTGGTATTGGTATGGATGTTTTTAGCATTTTCTTTCACCTATTTATTAAGTTCTTTTTTATATATATATATATATATATATATATATATATATATATATATATATATATATATATATATATATATATATATATATATATAGAAGAATACTTTCTTTCACTGTTTGGAGTTGTTCGCCTGACCCTGACAATAATATACATATTCTTACTTCTGGTTAAAATTTATTCACTTGCCATTAGGTTTGAGTGTGTCCCCAGTTTGAAGATAAGTAGGAAATTCAGTGAAAAATTTGACATTTTTTAATATTATATTTAAATATATTGTGGGGGCTTAAGTTAATAATGAAAGACATGCACAAATCCCGCGCATTTAAGTCTTGACGTCTCTTTCCAGTATGCAATAATTGCCAAACTTAAGTGTATCTATTTCTGTGCATTCATACCTGTATAGCGAACGAATTAGTTGTCTCCAAGTGAATAATGTTCCAGTAATATTAAAATCTGCTTTTTAAGGAAGGTTTAGCAAATAACTTTGCTTTGATCTGTGCCTATTTGTAATCGAGCTGTTATTCTTATGTCTTCTTAATGTGACTCGATTTATTGATTCTTATCTTCTCAACCAAATTAACTGCAACAATTTTGGACTGGTAATTACTTTCTTCAATCATAAAACGTTCTATGTTTCCTCATAAGATTTTGTTTGTTAAATTTGCTAAAGTGAAAAAATGAATTCAGTATAAATAACCTTATGTAACAAACTGTATTCATTTTCTGAAAAAGATTTTCCTTTGATGCTCAGTGGTTGGTATCAATTTATAAATAAAGCAAATCTTTTGGTAGTATCATATCAAGTATTTATTCTATTTCAAATTCGAGATATAAACTTAGATTCAACAGTTTGTAAATTAAAAAAAAATAATAGACTCATCATGTTGTTGAACCATCGTATTTTACTTTAAAATCAAAATAATTTACAAGTAGTAATAATAATAATAATAATAATAATAATAATAATAATAATAATAATAATAATAATAAACCTCTGGCAGACTTTTAACAAATCATAATTTTTACAATCGTTATAGAAAAACGTTTAACCAGAAATAATTCAAACCACATTTTCGATAAAGAAAATTAACAAATCGTTTTGGCTTTATAATCAGGCAAGAAGGATTCGGAATAATGAAAATCAAAGCGTTACATCTTTTATTTTATTGTATTTAATTAAGTTAATTCATATGTATGATGTGAGGAGAACGTTATTAAACGGACGAATGCAAAATGGTGGGGGTTACGCCATTTTTATTAATTTTCATTAAGCATTAATAGGATCTTCTTACACTGAACAACTTACTTTGTTTATTGTTTTTTTTTTCTTTCGGAGTTGCTTTGAAATATAAATTTGTAACCAATTTGAGCAGGCTTTCAAGGTATTTTAGTTTGTTTATGTTTTTGGTATAACCTGACCAGACGAATCAGCTCATGAGAATGATTGTCAGGATTTTCCTTTGGGCTTAAGGTGTGATAATATTACTGATTAGCTATTTATTCTCTGTCGCAAAATGATTACTATGTCTAACAGCTTTGACTCATGCTTGTCACGCCTTCATTTTCTATAACGGATGTTTACTCACACACACATATGTTAAATTATTTTTTATAGTTAAAATATAAGTAAAGTTATTTTTAATCTATCGATGGGTTTTCAATTTTAATTCGTTGTTTATTTTTATAATCCATTAATAAATAAAAATATTACTTTGCTTATTTGTTTTGGTACGAAAATAGAATTAAGAAAAATAAAAATTCAAATCGACCCCAACCAGACATAAGTATTTCTTAAATAGAGTTGATTGAGATTTAATTTACTGATGTCTTCCATTGACACAACAGCTAGAAAGTGATTTCTCAGATAAATAAAGGAAAAAAGCTTAGCTGTCCGTCTGGAGGCATATTTCCCTTAATGAGACATTCGATTTCTAGATCAGTAGACATTAATTACCCCGTTCCCAAAACGGAGAAGTGAAATGAAACAAGTGAAAAAAAAAAAGTCTTATTAAAAATGTAAGTCCCAACAGGAATTGTACAAATAATCCTTTATTTTAAGTGTGGGATCCAGTTCTAATTTAGGAAGTGGAACTTTTTTTATTATCATTATTATTTCAACCACCAGTTTGTTAAAAATTAATTTCACTACTTAAAAGAAAAACAGAGATAACCATTCAGACAGAAATATCCACAAATATAAAGCAAATATGCATTTTGCCTAACCAGACCCAAGCAGCAAATGTTTCCACATTTTTATAAAAAAAAAACGGCAAAGACTAGAAAAAAAAATACAATGGAAATAGAAAGTATAGAGTATTTTGAAAAACAGGATATACTTTAAAGAAGGATGGTCATGCAATTTGAGTATACATATATATATCCCAATAGATCTATACACGAATAAATTTATTTCTGTCCGTCTATTTATATCTGTCTACCTGTCCGTCTGTCTGTCAATCTCTATCTCTCTCTCATTCCATCTCTCTCTCTCTCTCTCTCTCTCTCTCTCTCTATATATATATATATATATATATATATATATATATATATATATATATATATATATTTTAAATATTAAGAGGTCAGTTGAATTCGCTACATTCGTTTCAGCCGTAGGTATCCACAGGCGATTTTATCAAATGACCTCTTATCTCTTTTTTTGTTGTTTTTAATAATGAACGCGATATTATTATTTTCAAAAATTAATAAGCAAACTCACGACGTAAATTGTGTATATATATATATATATATATATATATATATATATATATATATATATATATATATATATTTACAATTTTTTGTTCCATGCTTTTTGAAGTTCGAAGATAATGGATAGCATATGAATCAATCTGCCACATGTATTTATTCGTACTTGAACTCACACAAATTCGCATGTGTGTATTCTTTTAAAACAATTAGATTGATCTCAAGCAAATGATTGAATACGTGAGTGTTTGCTTTTTTTGAAGTGTTGATATTTTTTATGCAAATTATTCACTGATACACACAATAATATACTGTTTCATGCCTGTAAACTAGAGACCAACAGCAGTAACAACAGCAGCAGCAAAATCAACACATTGTCCATGCCTTTCCTTATATGGTTATAGGTGGAAAACTTTGGTTCATATTATTTATATCCTGCAATATAGAAATTAATATAAATGATATTTCTTCATAACACTTGCAAATGCACATAGACACATATACATGTACATGCGTGTTGCATAAATGCAAATGACTCTATGCATGATATCTTAAATACTTCTGATTTTCTTTTTTTTTTTTTTTGATTGTTTGTTATATTAGGATCTGTTGTACGCAAAATTGTTAATGTCAGTAAAAGAATATTCTATTATATGTCCTGATAATGTTTCATCTACTGTTTTTTTTATTATTTCAATTTTAATTTTTCTAAAAAGATCATCATCATCATCATTATTATTATTATTATTATTATCATTATTATTATTATTATTATTATTATTATTATTATTATTATTATTATTATTCTATGCCCCTTTTTCCTGTTTTTTTTCTTACTCAAATCTATACACTGTTACTTAAGAAAATGTTAAAAAAATAAAGTCCCCTCTATTTCTTTGAACGATTGGAGCAAATAAACAGAAAAAATTTTAATAAAAATTTAGATTTTGTTTTTGAAACAAAATAATTGATGCTTTTTTCGTATCGGAATTATTATTATTATTATTATTATTATTATTATTATTATTATTATTACTGGCCTCCTACATTAAAGGCATCAGTAGTGGACATGCCTCGAACGCCCACAAGATTTCCTAGAATAGATTCTTTGCAATCTTCCAGTACTGAAGCCTATGATGCTACATGGCCTTTTTACAAATATATTTTTTCCAACGTAAAGTTTCTGTTTTACTCTGTTTATTATTATCATTATTTTAATTTATTATTAGTTTTCTGATATTTATTTTCCATTTATTAGTTTCGTTTGTTATTTTTGTCTTTCCTTTTATTTATTTCCGATGTTGAGGGTGCTGATGCCTCTTTTGACTGACAATTTCTGTTATATTTGCCCATATCTCTCTGTACACACACTTTCAAAACTTATTTCTGCTTCAGGCGAAGATGTTTCAAAAAGCCTAAGATATAATTAGACACTTACCGCCATTTTCTTAAATATATTAATTATCCTTAATTTCAATCACTAAAAATACTCATTTTCACACCATTTTTTAAAAATTTCCAAAATAAAAAAAAAAATAAAACAAAATAAAAAAAGAAGGAAAAAAGAAAAAAAAGACAAGAACATTGACCAACGGTCATAGTGAACAGCTTTGTTTATGTCCTGACTGTGAGGTGGTGCTCAACTGCTTAATGCAGACGACAGATAGTTGATTGGACAATCTATGATGATTGGACGGGCGAATATGGTGCTAGAGCTTTTCGGCGTGGTTTTTTCTACAGAACAGTTTAAAATTAACAATGATCTTGACTGTTAGATTTGTTTGTCGTTCTTTTCCATCGTGTTTTTTTAAATTCATCTAAGGTATTAAATATGTTTGAAAATAAATGAAAAATATTTAAAACAAAAAACAAAAATCATATATATATATATATATATATATATATATATGAAAACCCAAAAAAAAGGACAAGTTGAAATTTTTTGTATATTTTTTTTTATTTGAGCACAGGGCGTGTTGAAGACATGAAGACAAGCGTTAAAAGTCTTGAAAGGTTTGTGGCTCAAACAGTAACTTCAGTTAGTGAAAACCAGTCGGAACAAATCAAAGACTATGTTCTCTATTTATTTTCTTTCTCACTAAATAAAATATTACAAAAATAAACAAAAAAAAGGAGGGGGGAAATAGACATTATTCATCATATCTTTAAAACATGAAGATGGTTTATTTATTAACTTTTTACTCCTCCTGGGGAGATTAACTAAATTCCTTATATGACTGGATTGTTTTTTTTTTATTATTTTTATTTTAATTTAATGTTTTTTGTTCAAAATTTTTATCGCGGGGAAATTTCTTTATATATATATATATATATATATATATATATATATATATATATATATATATATATATATATATATATGTATATATGTCTATATATATATATATGTGTGTGTGTGTGTATATATGTATATGTATATATGTATATACATATGAAGATGCTTCTATGTGTTTCCTGAAAACCATGTTGAGGCATTTCATTAGCTGTTAATGCCATCGAGAGATAAACAATAAATATCAGCTTAACTTTTTGCTTTGACTCATATTTCATATTTGTATTTGTTAATAGAATCTGGTGTACTTCATCTTTTGAGAGAAAAAAAATGTATCCTTTTCTCTGTCGGATTTCAAATCGATCATTTTATTTACCATTGTCAATTTGATTTCAGCATTTAATTTCTTTTTACTTCAAATATCCGTGTTGTCATAAACAAGTGCTCATCTTTTTCTCATTTCCGAATGAAAACGAATTCACTTTTGTCAAACAAAAAAAAAAACAGAAAAAAAAAAAAAAAAAAACACCTTCATTTCTTGGACATTGTACAATTATTATTATTATTTATTTGCATTTGCGAAATTCCAGGTCTTCTCTGCTGAATATGCAATTGTTTTTGTTTCTGTTATTCTTTTTTAAATAATCTTTATCTTTATATCTCTATATATTTTTTTCAAAACAATATTCATCCCCTGACAAAGTAACACTCATCTTTATCATCAACAATGTTACGATCATCATTCATCTTAAACATTAACCTTCAAGAATTTTAGCCAATCCTTCCATTATATATAATGACTGAGAAAACTTCACTTCGCATTTTTTTTATGCATACATACCTTATAGCTACACACTTACACACAGGCTGTCATAAAGTATTCTCCTTGTATCTCTGGTGCTCTAATTCGCATCTGTCTACCTGTATAGTTTACTCACCTCATACGCTCTGTAACCTACCCACTGCACTTGAATTGTCTTAAAATAAAAAATCTATAGCAAAAAGGAGTCGCTTTTTTCCTCCAATTCAAATTTTTATCCATTCATAAGCATTAGAGGTATAAAAATACACATCGGTTTCCTGTTTAAATTTAGGATGTCTGTGTAGACAACGTTAATAATTCGACTTTTATCAATAATTATTTTGTTCTCTCCTGCACTGTTTTGATTTTTTATTCGATTATTTTCCCCTGATATAAACCACTATCGATTGAGGAATGTCAATTTCTTTAAACGGTCAGCGAGAAGCCAAACCATGAAGAAAAGCCATCCAGGCTTGGGGTAATTTGTTTGTTTCTCGCCCTATGCTCAAAGCAGTTAGTCTTTTTAAGTACTTGTAAAATCTGCAATATTCCTGAGGGCACAAATCATTATTTACCCTACACCAAATTGGGAATATCCCACCAAAATATTTTTTGGCTTATGATATTCAAGAAGCGAAGGGATTTTCACAGAATATAAAACTGACAGCTTGCCCTAAGAAGGTAGGAGTAGGTACAGATCAAGGCCTTTACACTCACAGGCGCGCATATACGTACACTCATTCGCATGCATAACTTTTTGAAATAATTATTTCTCTTTAAAACAATCAAAGTATATAGATGTCATTGTTAAGTTTTCCGTTGTGTTTTGTTTCTGACTATAATTTATAGTAATATTGTCTATATTTGTTATTTAAACATTCCAGTAGAAAAAGAGGTGTGTTTTGATAAAAAGGGAAATCCCTCCCCAAGAAAGAAAATATATATTTAAAGATTTCAATCTACTAAAATGACCCCAACAAGTTTTCTGTTCTTTAAAAATCAAACCCCCCAAAAAAACAAAACAATATAACAATAAAAAAAAACCCAATAAAAATGCAAAAATCAAGGATGCTCGGATCTAAAGAAATTATCAAAGTTTGTCATGAAATCCATAGGTACGAATAAACGGAATTTTGAAAATAAAAAGTATGGTAAAATGGTTGATTGCATTCCCGTGCAAAAGTGTCTGTATACATACATACATACATACATACATAAATATATATATATATATATATATATATATATATATATATATATATATATATATACACATACACACACACACACACACACACATATATATATATATATATATATATATATATATATATATATATATATATATATATAATTTGAAAAAGTGTTTTCGAAACTAATATTGCTGGCTTTTTTCAGTGGTTTGCTGATAAGGAGGTATTTAAGGTAAGAAGGATTTGTGGTACTGTGCTCAACATATCGAAAACAGAGATAAAGCATTAATAGAATTAGCATGAAAAAGTTATTTTTCACCTAACTCATGTTTAATCCGAAGTTTCGTGGTTACATAGATTTGATCACTCGTCAGAACAGAGTTATTTCAGAGTAAATATGACTTAAGTGAAAATTTTTCATACTAATTTTATATATATATATATATATATATATATATATATATATATATATATATATATATATATATATATATATATATATGTATATATATATATATATATATATATATATATATATATATATATATATATATGTATATGTATATATAATTTAATATATATATATATATATATATATATATATATATATATATATATATATATATATATATATATATATATATATATATATATATATATATATATATATATATATATATATATATATATGTATGTATGTGTGTGTATGTTCGCGTGTGTGTGTCACTGTGTTTGAGAATATCCGCTGGGGTGTAAAACCTTGGGACCACAACGTATGGTCTTTCGATTTGGTCGTTCATTTTAAATTATTTTGCATCAAAAAGGAAAAATAATATAAAATACCGCTTCATTCTGTTCCTGTGTGAATTGGACTGACTCTACTCTTTAGCCAGAATCCATTATAACCAACCCTACCACAATCTCTTTATATATATATATATATATATATATATATATATATATATATATATATATATATATATATATATATATATATATATATGTAGGTGCATGGGTGTATGTGTGCCAATGTGGATGTGTGTACCAAGTAGAAAACAAAAAAAGATTTTTTTTTTACCTGCCTCTTTGTAGAAGCGTAAAATCTTGTCATTCAAGAAAAAAAAAGCTATTTTTAAAAATTATAATTTTTATTTTTTGGGTGGTATCCTTACTGGGCAGACTGAAAAAGCAAATTATAATATTTAAAACCTATTTAAAAAAATGACAGTGTTCGCGGCGATTGGTCAAAACGAATAATTATGAAGAATTGTTGCCTTAAGGGAAATCTCAAATCATTTTCGCTGTTGCTGCTACCAGAATCCTCTGTGTTACTCTTCCCCTCGCATATTAAGACGTTGAACAAAAGACTAAATATTAAAAGAAAAAAAAAACAACTTTGTCTTCCTATGCATTCATACACTTTCAGACATATATATGCTGGCCTGCTCGCCGTGGAACATTGGTTAGGAAGCTGATCTCGAAGACCATTGTTACTGTAGTGAGAAACATACATACTTGCCTACTCCGGGCATCTGACTCGTCTCATCTGGAACATATTTAAAATTAAATATTTACATGATTAACATTCCAACAAATGTCTAACTTTTGTTCTCATCACAATGTTTCGATTGTTGTACAACTTTAGGTGTCTTTATAACTATCTAACCTCCAGGAATATCTGAACTGCGAAAAATACGTAAGTAGAACGTACTCGATCCGTTGTCTATTTCATGCGATATCTCGTCTTGGACAACTGAATGAGAAAAATCTACCCCAGTAGAGGAGATAAATGGTTCAGATAAAATATCCTGAGGTTTACCCAGACCGAGCGAAACCAGAAGAAGGCCGGAACGTACAGCGGCCGAAACTTTGCGATAATAACGACACAGAAAATGGCATTAGTAATTAAAGTGACTAATATCTATTCATATTATAAGTTCAAACAGAAATTAAAATGAATTATCTTAATTTATTATCCGATCTCGTCGGTCAATTAAGAAAAGCGCACACACACACACACACACACACACACACACACACACACACACACACACACACACACACACACACACACAAATTCACGCACATACATACAATCACACACAACACGAAGAAAAACACGTGGAATTTACATCTCTTTTCACAAATGTCAGTCTTGATTCACCAAGTAAGAATTTTCATGAAAATATTCATCGTTGCAATTTTATTCATAGTAAATAATGTCATTTAATTTATGGCGACAATCTTATTGGCACAATCGTGAACTTGACAGTATTTTGGTCAAAATTACTATAACACTGACCGACTTCCGAATCCTTCCCTGACATTTGAATATATATATATATATATATATATATATATATATATATATATATATATATATATATATATATAATAGTGTGTCCTGTACACATAAAATGGGTGAGTACATAAGTATTGATTAATTCCCTTTCCCGTTCGATATACAATCCTCTCGCCCAGTACACCTCTTCCATACACCATAATCCCCAATTTTCCCCACATTTAATGGTTCTTAATTGTTTTTTTTATATCTATATATCTGTATGTGGCTGCATATAGATAGACTCACTATGTAATTGTTACTGCATAAGTTGCTATAGCTCGTCATCATTGTTATTTCTTCATCAACCCGGTAGAACAGCATCTGTGTTGGAGACCTTGCAACGGAGAAACATATACATAAAATCTTATGCATAAAAAATAAAAATAATAATAGGAATTAACTGAAAAGAAAATGGACACCTTCAGCCCCACCCCATACGCCTGGTGACGTCTTTCTTCAGTTCCTACGTTATACAGAGATTATTTCACTTTGTCTAAATCTAAAATGTCACGCACGAATAAATACATACATTATCCACGCATTCTAAAACTAACCCGTAACTTTATACATATAGAAATACCCGCGGATATTTAATATTTTCTCTGGCCTCGATTAATTTTTACATTATAATCCACATCGTTCCGCTATTCTTTCCTTTCATTCTGTATCTCCCTCCATTCATATATCATTTTCCGACCGTCTCATTTATAGATATATGTTCTCACAGACATTTATATATAGACTTACCACATATTTAATCACATACAAACATTTATTTACATGTGTGTATGCTATCTTTGCTCTATTTCTACACTTTAATATTGGTGCAATGTCACCTAATTGAATGATTCTTTTTTTTTTTTTTTTAATGGCAGAATGCATGCAGTGTGAATTCTATTGTTTAATATCTAGCAACGGTGTAAAACCCAGAAAGAATGTCAAAATTGCAAACTTTGATCTGCCAAAAAAAATGTTGTTTCAAGTTTTTCATAACGTTTCATGTTGTACAAAGGTCCGGTTACTTTGAGAAAAACAAACCGGTATTTTTTAATATATATATTTTTTGTTTCTTTAATGCCATATCCCTTCAGGGTATAAGTCATCATGGCTTTCCACAGATTCCTTTTACTTTGTCTGCGAATTGCCATGAATTCTTTGGAAAGATAGTGGAGTGGTTTCACGTTGCCTTCTCCACGGTTTTGAATACACAATAATCCTTCTCTCTCTCTCTCATATTATATATATATATATATATATATATATATATATATATATATATGTGTGTGTGTGTGTGTGTATATATATATACATACATACATACATATATATATATATATATATATATATATATATATATATATATATATATATATATATATATGTTATATGTATTGAATTGTGTGTATTCGAAGCTTCCATTTTATAATCTAACTTCTATCTCTATACATGGAATATTACGTGCATATATATATATATATATATATATATATATATATATATATATATATATATATATATAAGTGCGTGGGCCATTATTTAATGGGCGACGTTACAGCACTCCTCAAACTGGGCTGAATGAAGTGGCTTGATTGGTTTAAATGGAGCTTTCCATTTCTTGCTGGTGTGGATATGGGCCTAAGACAGCATGTCCCTCATATGAGAATTGTAGAAATCCCATGTGTGAAATCTCTGTTAAATGTATGCGTCATCATGTGAAATGTGAAATATACAAGCAGAGGTCAAATATATGATTGGACCATATCCATCGTGAAACATTCAGAAATTAAATAAATCCTCCCTAGTTCAACACACGCTCACAAGATACATACAACTATACCCACACATGCAAACACATGGACACACACAAAACACAAAAACATACACACAAACTCTCACACCTAAATATATATTTAAGCGTTATGTATTTGGGAAACAATCACTCTCTCATACATGTTTTACACGAGTTAGGGACAAGGAGCTTCAGTTCAATTGTTTTTTTTTTTTTTTTTTTACTTTCTTTTTTGTACCTACGTTTTGTAGAGATCTTCCAAATTATGGTTTGTTTTGAGTGCTTTCGGTTAATCTGTTGCCCATTTTCATGAATTTCGACCGTTTTTATATACCATTAACAATAATACAATCTAAATCACTGAAAATGATTAATACATTAGCCAAAAGCACGCGAAACGAACAATCGTCTAAAAAATTACTACGGACTATGAATTCCAAAAAGAAATATCTTGTTCGCACACAAGTAAACTCAAAATAAAAATTTAACGCGAGTACCCAGACAGTTATTCATAATGAAATCTATCTATCTATCTATCTATCTATATATATATATATATATATATATATATATATATATATATATATATATATATATGTGTGTGTGAATGTAGATATGTTAGTAAAAATGTATATTACTCGCCGGTTTTCTTTTCTTTGTACCAGAGATTTAAGATATTGTATTATTTCTTTCGCCCTGTTCGGATGGTTCTGGTGCTTTCTTTTTTTTTTTTTCTTTTTTTCCCTCGGATGCCAATCTATTTGAAATTGTGCTATCCAGGTTTTCCCCCACCGAGTTTAAATAGATTCAATATATATATATATATATATATATATATATATATATATATATATATATATATGGACAAATATTTGCAAATAACAGAAAATTTTATCTTATAAACAGTACAGAAACGAGTACAAATTCTCGAAGCATTAAACTTAAAAACAATGAAACAATCCGAAATCAATGAAATATCACATTTAGGAACGAGCATAGTAAATATCTTTCAACAGCAGAAAAGATTAAACGAACTGACAAATCTTGATTAAAAAGCTATGAAATGGGCACAGCACGAAAAAACAAATATACACTCTCAAACACACACACAGAATATATTTGTTAATGATTTATGGACACTGAATTAATTCATACGTTGATATATTTGTATTTCTATATGTACGGTAAATTAAAATATATAAAACAATTAATAAAAATAATTTTTATTCTGTAAACAAACTTACAAGTCTTAAAATTGCTACCCAAATGCATTTAAGATATATATATATATATATATATATATATATATATATATATATATATAGATATATATATATATATGCTTTGTGTGTGTGTGTGTTTTTGCACTTGTGAGTACCCGTTTTATGGATATGTGAGGGCGTGTGTCTATTTACGTTTAAGTGTGTGAATATATATATACAAACCAGTTTGGAAGACATACAAATAAAGAAACTCCCACTGTCCTCTTCTGGAGCACAATTTTTCTTGGTAAGAATAAATATTTCATATGACACTAGCTACAGACTGCCGGTCAATTTTCAGGAAGATGTCAAATAAATGAAAGGATTTATAATTCGCAAAACACACTAAAATTCATAAAGAATCACTTATATACCAAATTCTTTTCTCTAGTTATTCTCTCCAAAATTTTCGACACAAACACGAAGTTATCCATGATTCAGTAATTAAAAAAGTAAAACAAAAATAATAATAATAAAATGGCTAAGAACCGAAAAGTCTTCAAATGGCTTTATGGTTGTTCTAAATCGAAGAACAAATGTCGGTTGTATTATCTTCTTTAAATAAAAGCAAAATGGCTCTGAATTTATGGTTAATTATTGAATGTTAAACTGATACTGTTGTTTTACCTTTTTTGTTTTTTATATTATTTACTATTTTGAGTTTATCTATCAACATAAATCCTGTTAACGAAGTATAAGTATGCAGTTATGCCTACAAATTCATATATATATATATATATATATATATATATATATATATATATATATATATATATATATAATCATATTTTAATGGTCATTTGACTTCTTTTATTTGCTCAGGCGTTCAGAACTACTAGTCATATCCGCTTTGATGGAGCCATTGTGTTTTTTGCAAGGCCACCCAAAAGCAAAAAAAATATATATAAAAATAAAAGGCCCCGAATAGAATCAAAACTCCAGATGATGTATTGACTTATGTTAAATCTAAATTTAAGATGTTTAACTTAGCCGATCTCATACAGTTGTTTATTGTTTGTTTTTTCTCTTATCGCTATTGCTTTAATTATTTAATCGGCGCTAGATTTGTGAAAAATGAACCTATGATTTATGATCACGGACGTAAGTTTGCTGTAGACGATTCCAAAATAATAGCAATAAAATCTAAAAACAATAGCGATAAATAGGTCAATGAGATCTGCTAAGTTTTTCCTATAGATACACCATCCGTCAAAATATAATAGTGAGACTGAACGTCCCTTTAAAGTATGAGATAATATATGTGTAATTGTAGCCATAACTATATATAAGCATACATTATACGTTTTTGCAGGAATACAGAACCAAGACTTCTGTCATTAAATGTTTTGTTGTTTTAAAGTTTTTGTTTTAAATCTTGTGTTCTTTTTGAAGGTCGGAAGTGATGTTTTTCAAGCTTCTGCCTTCTTTGCTTTTGTTTGCTTTTTATCTGGCAATTTTATCATGTTTTTGTACTTTTGTATGAAGTGTTTCTTTTTGTTTTGAGGAACACAAACCATTGTAAAAATGTTTTTTTTTTCTTTTTTCAAATATTATAATAAAAAAATGAAAGCATGTATACAAGCAAATATAAACTTGGAAAACAGAATCTTCTGGTGAGTGCAGTTTTTTTAGTTAAAGAATAACTTGCCTGTTGCTTTGCCAAATAAATATATCCTCGTTTAAAACGATAAAGTGGAACAATATGAAATAGTATTTATAATAATAGCAATGGCCTAACAGCACTCAAATTTCTTCATAAAAAAGAAGAAAAATAAACGCGTGAGTAAAATCACATTTCTGCGGTATATATGAGTGATGGCGAATCTGTAATATGTTCTAAAAATTAGCGTAATTCAAATAACGTTCATTGTTAAAAAAAACAAAAAAAACAAAAAAAACAAAAAACAATTCCTTCATTTAATATCTGTAAAATTTTCACCCAGTTTAAAAAATCCCATTATATTGAATTTTACAGACATTTTCATAAAAGATTCGAAGATTAGATTTCTTGGCTAGTCATAAATTCCTGACTGTCCAAATTGCGTATGGTTCCTGAATCCATAGTATTCCTTGACCTCAAATATGTTGGAAGGTGTTTTGATCTACCTTTAAGATGACAATTTCTTTTCAGTATATGCGAACAAATAATTTTGCAATTTAATTAACATGAATAATGCATTATGTTTATGTAATTGTAACATGATACTGTGTTTTCATGTGCCGTACAAACATTGATGTTGATGTCTTCCGATATTTAATAAACTTTCTCTTACTCGAAAAGGAATATCATTGCATGTAAGCCATTTATTAACTAAATCTATCATATCACGTTATCTATGGCTTCACAGAGACATAGAGGCGAGTTAAATCCCATCTGATTTGCCAACAGAAGTAGACTATAATCTATCGAGAATATGTACCTATACGAACGTGTGCGACAACGAAGATGCAGAATTCAAAATGAATGAGCATATCTTTAGGAAAAATAGAAATAGTTTGTATTTTTATTAGATAATGGATTATCAAATATATTAGTATACTTTTTGACAATTATTTAATTCATTTCAGTTTCAATAGCTTTGTGATGCAACTGTTAACTCCAGTTGTTTACTAATGGACGTCGAATTATTGTAGGGATAAGTACGATGCAAAGCAAATCGAAGGTTAGATGAAGAAGCACAAGAAACAAGTTTTATAAACTTTGGATAAACTGGATAAATATTGATGAATCTTCCTTGGATTGTGATTAAATCATCAATGTAAATTCATCAAAGGAAGCAAAAACAAAGATGAAATCTTTGCATTAGTATTGCTACCGTTTGCAACTAATGTTTGTTTTCCATATTTAGTAGAATAATTCTCGTTCAGGTCTTCGAGAGAAAACTGACTTCTGTGGTAACGTTTTTAATGGCGTCAATTCAGATGAACCAAAAGGCAGTTGAATAGTCGGATAAATCTGCCTCGGTAACCTGAACACGGTTTATACTGGTATTATATGCAATGATTTCAAAAGATGCATATTTATAATGGATAATCTGAATTTAAAACAAATTCCATCATTATTTACAAGGAATATTATGTCAAAAACAATAAAGTATTTTGATTATAAGATCATATTTCAGATAACGTCTTTCTCTCTTTCTCTCTCTCTCTCACTTTTATATTTCCCTCTCTCTCCCTATATATATATATATATATATATATATATATATATATATATATATATATATGTCTATTGTTTAATTTATCTATCTATAATCTGCTGAATGCGTGATATCTTTATTTCTCTCGAGATTGATTCTTCAGTTCAAACGCATTTAATAAAACAAAATTTTATATAATGATCGTCAGACAAGCAGAACATATCATACTCGTTTGGGAGTTTAATACAGTGCAATCTCTCTATCTATATATCGATCGATCTATCTATCGATATGTCTATCTATCTATCTATGTATCTATCTATCTATCTATCTCTCTCTCTCTCTCTATATATATATATATATATATATATATATATATATATATATATATATATATGCATATGGAGGATTAGTGCATTCATTAGATTTTTGTTTTTCTGAGATTGGCGCAAAATGATCTTCTGTTTTCTTTTATTGTGACAAAATATTTTACATTCTATAACTTATTTGTTTTTGTTCCTTATTTCATTAAAAAAACAGAAAAGTGTATCAAATTTACGCTCACACGGTTTGTTTGTATGTTACTGTATATGTTTTGCTGTCTTATATGTGAAAGCGTCTGTACACATATATACTCACACACACATCATATATATATATATATATATATATATATATATATATATATATATATATATATATATATATCAATGTGTCCTGATAAATGTATGTAGACTTAATGAGACATTTAAAATAACTGAATTTTATACGGAAAGTATCTACTACTTTTCAGTCAAATCTTTAAAACATTCGTTCATGAAATGAATTTTATCAAATACATTTTATAGCGATAAACATCATGTAAGCATATCAACCAAATATGTATACATTTTTCGGGCAACAGATATATATATATATATATATATATATATATATATATATATATATATATATATATATATATATATATATATACATGTGTATGTTTGAAAGTTCGACGTTCATATACATGCATTAATATCTTAAATATATTTATATGTGTGAAAATCATTGTCCCAGTATTAGCCAAATTTTGTAGATTTTTTATTGTTGCCTATTATAATGTTTTTCTTTTTGTTTTCATGTTATAGAAATTGTTGATTTATTTCTTTCTCTCTTTAATAACCACGTAATGAATTTGTTATCTTTGTATAATTTTTATTTAAAAAAATACAAACCAAAAAGTTTTGAAAAAAAAATTCATCTGAAAAAATATAAACAAAATACATAAAAAAAAATCTTTATACCTTTTTTCCAGCATGATTTTTATTTTTCGTTTTTTTTTATATTTTGTTTTGTTATTCATTATTTTGATTGTGCTCCACTATCATAGACAATCGCATGGCCGATAACTATCATTCATATTTATTAATATTATTAATTATTATTATTATGATTATTATTTTGTTGTTGTTGTTATTGTTGTTGTATGTAGTCTACCAACAGCAGTCCCAGTTTTTCTCTATATTTAAAAAACGGAATACTCAAGAACCAACTACAAAATTTAAAACAATAAATAATAATTAAAAATCATAAAAAAAACTATAACTACTATTATTCATCTAGATATGAAATAAATATTCAGTTTATTTCTTCTTTCCGCTATCTGATTTTTTTTTTTAAATATAATATCGCCTCAGTCCGGGGACGATCATGGCGTTCCATAGATCCCATTTCTTTTATTATTCTTATCAAATAATTGCCATTATTTCATGAAAAAAGACAGTGGAGTGGTTTCCTATTGGCTTCTAGACGAGTTTGAAATACAGTGTTGTCTTTTTCTATGGCAATGCGACCAACCAGGGTGAGAGAGCCCAGTCTATCATGCTACTTCCATAGATAGGGGCTTCCCAGGATACATTATATCATGATCATCAGCATACAAATAGCAGAAGTTTTAAACTATACATTTTACATCTGTTCACATGCGCAGGCGCACACGCACGTGCGAAGAAAAACCCACACACATATGTATATATTATGAATACTATACTTACATATGCTATGTGTGTGTGCATATATATGAATATATGTATGTTTCGCATATATGAATATATATTTTGTGCATGTATACATACAGATACCTATCTATCTATCTATCTATCTATCTATCTATCTATCTATCTATCTATATATATATATATATATATATATATATATATATATATATATATATATATAGTCATGCCTGTATATTTGCATTTTGAATTCTTCATTAATTCACATCTTTTACTAATTTTCATGAATGAGTTTATTTCAAACTGGTATTCAGGGTTTTAAACTTATTTTCCACTATTTTATGAACGTTTCGCTAACCAAAACTGCATTTCAAATAAAATAATTTTCCAAATTTTAAGAGCTCTTACTTCAGAGTTACATTTTTCTCTTCATGTCATTTCTAGAAAGACTTGAATCTTCAAAACCAACTCCATCACATCAAATTCTAAATTCATTCTGTTTCTGTTAAAAAAACATTTTTTTCAGCCATTTAGCATGAATAATTTACTGGGCTTTTCTTCAAATTGTTGTTAATCAGAAATAATCGTCGATTCATGTGTAATTCGAGAGTGAGTAGCAAAAAATCTCGAGCCAACCCATATCCAAAATACAGTATTTCAATGACCAAGCAGTAGAATAAGGATTTTGTAAAATAGTTTGTAGTAAGTAGTTTTCAATATCTGCACTTTTTTCTTTTTACTTTTTAAACGTATAAAACAAACATAACAATGCACTTTTACTTCGAGACAATAAAAATTTATCGGGTTGAGTCATAATTACATTACGTTTTTGTAAACTGGTTGTAATGACGCGTGTATCAGAATGACTAATAGTCATAGGTAATAATTAAGAATAACTTTACAATACACTAACAAATTTTACATTTTGCATAGAAATTGCAGCGTAGACAGTGGATTAAAATAAAAATATCTTTCTCCTCCATAATCACTCATGGCCACATGCAACAAAATAATGCAAGATAAAACTGGAAATCGTTTGACCTGCGCTACCCCAACCGCCATATTTGTTTTAATTATTTTACCTCAAGCAAGGCAATAATTTCACTAAGACGCAGGGGTTGCTGGTTACTGGGTTTGAAAGAATATAAGAAAAAAAATATTAAGGAACGATAAAAATTAAAGAACAGTAATTAAGACAACAGAATATAACGATACTTAATTGCACTTGCAAAATAGATTTCTACATTTTTATGTTGCTGCAAAAGGATTTGGTTGCGTAAACGTTTTCCAAGTATGACTAGATTCAACAGTTTGGCGAAATGTTTAACACATGAAAATCGGCGGAATGTCACACAAACTATATCGGGAAGCTGACAGATATGAGAACAAATCATTGCAAATGAAGGATAATATAAAGTTGAATAAAATGCAATTATGCTTTATTTTTTTCACAATAAAATCGATAAAACAATTAGAATATATTTATGACACAAGCTAATTTATTCCTTTCCTAGCTCATCACCTTCAAGTAAGTGTCCGCAATTAATTTAACATTCCAAAATGAATAATAGTTCAAATCCAAGTCTCTTTTGAATATATTGATAGAAAAAGATTTATATTAAGAAAATACAAAATATATTTGCAAATATATATCGATATTTAGTTCAATTCATTCTCTGTGTAATGGAAAAATATATTTAATTATTGCAGTGTTGAAGGCATTAGAATCTAAATTCAAACAAAAAATCGAAGCCTAAATCGAACCAAAATATATATTTGATTTTTCTTTCCTAGTTAGATCATCGATAATATATGGTTTCAAGATAGTACAATCCATCATATAAATTTTATAATATTTATGCGAGGAGATTAATATTGTATATACCTCAGAATTTGTGTGAATTTCCCTGACAAAAATGTGAAGATATTTGACATTTAAATGATTCCTTTTATTTTTCAAATATATTCTATATATTAATCAAGTTTAAGAATATGATTTATTATGGTATAGAAATATTAATATTTCCATGTCGTCTGCTAAAATCTGATGCAAACACACATTAGAAAAGAATTGTTCTTAAAATTATTTAGCACAGCGAAGCCACCAAATGAAAGAAAAAATAATTCAATCGATGGGGTATTTCACTTTTTCTGAACAGAAATATTATCAGAATCATATTTTTATGATATAAATGAATATTTAAATTAAATACAAATCAATGGATAGTGTATTTGTGTAACGCTGGTATGTCTTCAATGCTTGTTCAATTTCTCCAATGTTATAT
>CAHIKZ030005537.1:1262500-1265000 GCA_903632075.3 Acanthosepion pharaonis
TAGATTTTACCACAGAGCTATAGAGAAGAAAGTGAACATTTACGTACCTATTCTTCGAATAAAGACGCCAGTGACCGAGAGGACTCAATTCATAGATGTACTTGCAGTATTAGCAGTAGTAGTCATTGTTTACAAATTCGCGCTTTTCTCTCCAGGGTGTTCGCCCGGAATATATATATATATATATATATATATATATATATATATATATATATATATATATATATATATAAATGCACTTAAAGATACATAATATTTATATACACAACCATATATATACATGAACAAACAAACACCTATATAATACACGCTAATATATAGACAGACAGACTTTGTTTTGATATTATTTTCATTATCATATTATTATTACATGTTATTTTTAGTGTTTACTTATTAATTCTGGAAAATGGATATACAATACAAAAGGGAAGTTTGAAATAATAATTCCTTAAGCAATTTCAATGATCTGATTTTCTTTATTTTTATGTGCATTTATGAGACACAAATAGAAAGATAAATCAAATTAAATTAAACCGAGATGGCCCTTCATCATGCTTGCATTATGAAATCTTAATTGCTGGAACTCCCAACTCTGATATTGCCTCTTGACATATGCAAAGCTTCGTGAAATGGTTGAAATGATAAGGAAATACGTAGACCATCAAAAGTAATTAGATATCTAACTAGTTAATTTGACAGATGTATGTGAACATAGATTGTTATGTGAATAGTTATACTAGTTTAATTGAATATAAATATATTTAGCGTTAATTTTACAACGACTTGGTCATTTAACTTTATAAAATTCAAAATACATTGAATGAAATAAAAGTAATGGTATTTCTGCATCCTCGAAATTGTTTAAAGATTGGCACTGGCGTATTTGTTGAAAAATGAAATAGTCAATCAATCTTTAATTATGAATATAGCATCGATCTTGCAAACTTCACTAGTAGAAAATGTAAACAAAATCAGACTTAATATATAAAAATATAATAACAAATATTATAGAAAATATTACTAATATGTATTTTTAATGTGAACGAACACTATGGATATACAGATGACTGCTTTGATGTATTCTCAGTCGCATGGCTGTAATCAGAAAACTGCAAGAAGCAGAATGAATACGCCATTTTTTTTCTCATTGACTTTTCCTCTGAAATTAATCGACGATTTCTAATAAGTTGATAATCTTTTATAAAATGAGAACAGATAGCGGATGATTATTCCGTCAAATATCTAAAAAAATTTTCTTTTACTTTTGTTGGTTTTGATGTTCAGGTACGCGATAAAACTGTAAATTAGGAATCTTATTATAATAATTATATGAATAAATTCTAAATTTTCCACGCATATGAGATTCTAAAATTCTATTACTCTGTTATTCTATCCAAAGAAGAATATTGTTTGGATTTTCTGTTGGTTAATCGGAGTTCAAATAAAATATACAGACATTTTTTCTAAAAAAAAAAAAATGATCAGATATTACAATTCCTGCACAAGGCGTTCAGTACTCTCAAAGAAAATAATGCAGGTGAAATACGGCAAATGGAAAGTTATCAAAGCATGGGGATTACTCATTATATGTTGGCCTGATAACCCTACTCTTTTTCAAGCAGTGCAGTCGGTGCTGACTGTGAGACGGACTCACAGGAGAGAGGCATCGGTGTATTTTGCTTGTCTCGTCTGAAGTCAAGACAATGTCGATGGCATGCCAGCGGGCCTGAGAACAGCCCACTGACTGAGCTTGGTGTTTCCGAGAGAATATAAGTGGTTTAGATTACTTGTTAAGGATTAGTAATTGATGTTTCTCCATTTTTCTAAGTACATATCTGCGCTAACATCATATCAGGCAATAAAAATGCCAGCTATTTTCTTCAATTTGCACATTTATACAATTCATTCCTTGAAAAATCACAACTATTTCCTGCTGTCACTCTCATTTTTTACAATTCCCCTAACCGTGTGTCTTTAGTCATACGACTTTATATTTAGTTAAATATTTGAATAGAAGTATTGTTAATACATATATGTATGTAACTATTGTTCTCTTATATATATATATATATTATTATATATATATATATATATATATATATATATATATATATATATATATATATATATATATATATATGATTTTTTATATCATTTTTTAAATCAAATGTAATCATTTTGCATACACATCCATATCATTGGTTTAAAATTTGTAAAGACGTGTATATATGTGTGAATGTGAGCTGTTTATTTTCATCCTGATTCAAGCATTTTTTTAAAACTTTGTAGATGAACATACAACAGGCACACATACGTTCGCGTATCTTGTTTTATTACAAATGCAGACCCATTTGTGTAACACTATAAAATTTGCATACTTTCAATTCATTGTCGGTGATGTTTCGTTGTATAAGCGAGTGTATGATGCACATTTGCATACATACCGTATACAATTGCATAACATACACACGCATATCTACATATATATATATATGTAAAG
>CAHIKZ030005537.1:1270000-1320000 GCA_903632075.3 Acanthosepion pharaonis
ATTGATAATTTCCTTACTTGAAAAAATTAGGTATTCACTGATCAAAAAGCAATTACTACTTTCGATTGAAATTTATAAAATCTTTCTCTTAAAACAACCTTTCATGAAAATAGTTTACTCAAGTCCAGTAACTGTTATTTTTCTTTCCACTAGGTATAGGAGATTCATAACATTTTCTTTGAAGTAGAAAACATCTTCATCCTAATATATTTTATCAGAAGCAGTGCAGAAAACTCACAATCGGAGTCATGTTTCTGTTACATCATTTGACATATTAATGGTACCGGCTTTATTTGTAAGGTTTATAAGGTTTATTTAACACCTATGTAAGAACATGTCCGGTCTCTCCAGGCATGGAAGGTGCATAATATCAATGAAAACAAAGAGGGTATATAGTTTTTAAAACTCTTTCTTTAAGGCCTGTACAAACATACATCTAGCACATATAGAACACAAGTAGGCACAAAGATAGATGTGCATTAATTAATTAGGTAATTAATCCTTGATTCATCATGTTATTATGGTTTTCTATAGCTTATTTAGTAGCGGGACACTTCTGCTAAAAAAGAAATATGGTTTCGAATCTTGTCAGCAGGCACATTTTTTTTCCTTTAATAAGGTCTTCTCGAACTATACGCCTGATAATCTACCCCAATGGACCCGAACAAAAACATCAAATTAATTATCTACTAAAATAATAAACCAGCTAATTTTATACTAAAAAATAACAACACACCAGCAAAATCAAAATGACTACGGACGAACATTATTCATGAGTTCAAACGCACCTTAAGGAACTGTGTTTCTGATCAAACCGAATTCATAAATAATTACATCGGTCATACAACTACATGCCTATCCAGACGCCTTACGTTACAGTTATCTGACCACAGCACTATTAGAATCCATTTAAACACACGGACAAACTTACCGGACTCCATCCGAAACATACTAGTAGAAAATACAAACATAATAACCTCAACCACGTGTAAAATATATTAAAAATAATGGAAGCCATAATAATAAAAAAAATAAAAGCCAACACTCAATAATATTAAATAAAACACGGCAACAATGTGCTAACTGTGTTTTGAAAGCAAAACATCCCCATAACTCTAGAAACATACACACAACATATACACCCAGTTACAAACAAGAATAAAATCATCTTTTATAATTGCTAAAAGTATAGCCGAAACCGCTCGGAATTACAGAACATTTGAACGGCTTCTACACACTCAATGGCCAGAAAAGAAAACACTTTTTCAAACAAAAGAAAAATTAAATAAAACGCTTAATCGTAGTAACTTGTCTGTCGTCTTTAATGAAACACACACACATACATATATATATATATATATATATATATATATATATATATATATATATATATATATATATAAATAACTAGACTCATTTTGAAAAACCCTCGAATTTTTGATTTGTTAATCAAATCAATCTCGAGGGAAAAAAGAGTTTAAAAAAAGAAAGAGCTACAAACATGAACTTCTGCCGACAAAAAAAAATCGCACAGATGCAGGTCTGAAGCCCAAAGAAAAACCCCGATACGAGTAACAACTAACTAACAAAAGAGCTCAATACAATCGTAGAGCAAAGCCTAGATACACCTAGTGAGCCAGACAAATTTAGGTTTCATTTAAACGGATCGTCAGGGAAAGCTCCCGACGATCCGTTTAGGTGAAACCTAGGTAGGTTTGTCTGGCTCACTAGGTGTATATATATATATATATATATATATATATATATATATATATATATATATATATATCGTAAAAAATAACAGCTAAAGATAAAAATACGCTAAAAGCTTACAATATAAAAATAAGCTGATTTCTCATATGAATGTTATTACATGAAACTATGAGTAACGAATTTTGTTACTGATAATATTATTTTATTTATATACAAGGTTAAGCCAAAAAATTTATCCATACTTTTACAATAACATATCATTATGTTTGTCACACTGCCTTCTACTCATACGTGCTTATACTTTTTCTGTTGTGGTCACGTGATCGCACCAACTTTCTTGCTGCTGTTACAGGGTAATCATGGCCGCTCTGCCAGCAGTGTGCACCAACTAGGGATAAAGTGCAGTGATAAGGACCTTCAGAGAAGATGCTACCTCATCGAAGATAACTCGATGGTTCACCTTTATCATCTCACGAGCTTGCTGAATCTTCTAATCCTCATCATCCTTTGTGCTTCACTCTTGTCCAGCCACATTTAAACTCCTCGATACACTCATACCTACATGGTAGTGAACTCTCGCCATATTGTGCTAAATTTCCGTCCTTGACAAACCTACCGACCAGAGAAAACGGATCACTGCTCTTTGTCCAGATTTCCTATAAATGAAAAAGAAACATCAAGTAATTTAAACATTTGAAGTACATCGATTTTTCTAATCATAAATGTTCTTAATTCAGAAATATAATATGGGAAAGAAAGGTTTTTAAATGGATATTTGCAGATTACGAGTGGAAACCATGTCTAGCCTGCCTTCCTTTTTGAGGACAACTTGTTTAGAAATGTAAAGGCGAAAAGAAATTTTGACAACATTTCACATTTTCATAATAAATTTGAAATTAACTAAAAAAATATTCGTAAACTTTTCAGTATATACTTAAAGATATGACTTTAACAAACAATGGTACCTTTTTAAATCTGTTTTATTTATACAATTTGCAATAATATATTAATTCTTGGGATATTATGCAGCCGTTAATATTGTGAATAGATATATATATATATATATATATATATATATATATATATATATATATATATATATATATATATATATTGTCATATTTTTTAAATTTCAGATATATCAGGTTTGTCATACGTATTAAGGAAATTAAGATCTCAAAAGTGAGCAAAAAGCTACTGTCACTTTACTGAGTGATGAGAACACCATCTTGGAAAATAGGTTGAAAATGCAACGGCTATCATAAAAAAGAAGCATTTTTAAGGGCAAATAGATACGGTTATGACAGGGAATATTTTAAACGAGTCTTAAGCAAGAAAATATATTGACCAGAAACAAGATACTACGATCACTGGTAGTCTGCAACCAAAATAAACTCACATAAATAAATGAAACAAAATTACTGTTCAACATGCACAAAGAAGTACATGAAAACTAATCGCTCAACAGTAATTTTTAATGGTGAATCTAGAGCAACATTGGGTGAGCTTCTTTGCTGGTTTAGAGATTTGATTTTTCTTTTAATCAATTCACCAGAAGAACGACAATAAAGGCTAGTATGATGTAAGTGATTACGTTGAGTGGAAGAATTCTATAGCAAAATAAAAGAACATGTGTGTAGGGGTCAGGTAATGAAGACTGACATTGCATATAATTGTCTGATGCTAGCAGTTGACAGGGAAATGGGTAGCCAGAAATGATTTCAACAAGCGAGAATTGCGGGTGGCGGAGCTCTTAACATAGAAGGTATAGATACAACTAAAACTTTCCACAGTGAGATAATGCTACCTACATGACAATCTAGTACTGCGCTTAAATATGTGAAGACGGTGTATGAATTTGTTGCCAAACCAAAACCATCCCCATTCCAGAGGATGGTCTTTCGGTACAACAAGGCTGTTTGCGACAGCTTCCTACATTACGGAAACTTTCTGCGCAAAGCTTTATGAACATCCCCCGCTCGACTCTGATAGGATCGTTTCAGGTATAAACAATTTTATCCCAAATTACCAAGACAGACCAAATAACCAAATCTGGTCCAGGGTAGAATATTCTCACTATCACCTACCGTAAAAAATACTAACATCGTCTTTACCTCAGGAGGAACGACACACACTACCAAACTACTCGCATTTATCGCTTCAGATTTCTAGATCATGCCAAGAGCAGCTATTTACTGTTAGTCCATGACAATGTTGAAAATAAAATACTTCCTATGAGTTCTGGAGAAATAAAAATAAAATTCTCGAGTTACAGCCAGCATAAATAAGACCTGCATTCATGACAAATTTTAAAACTTTACCGTTAGACAATAACTGTAAATGATTTTCCACTATTCACGAAGCACAGAAATATCTCTAACATGTTTCGGACAAAATCCCAGTGATTGTTCTTAAGAATATCAGCCCAGAGTTATCCCCGTTTCTGGCAAAACTACTCAAATGATGCCTGAAGGAGGAATGGTTCCGAAGTGTATGGAAGTTGTCAACTGGGTGCCATGTTTTTAAGAATTCAGGTGAGCGCACATGCCTTTTGTAATATCAACCTATTGGTCCCGTTAGTTTCATCATTACATACTTCGAATTTATAATCAACAAGAAGGATGTGGAATATGACAACAGAAACAACCTCCTAAAAAATAAACAGTATGAATCACGTCTTAAGAGATCCACATCAGATGTCTTAGCATACATTACTCACAAAATCAGCGTGGTGCTAGAAAAGGAATTCATCACGAGAAACATTGATTTATATATATCAAAAGCGGTTGACAAGGCGTGGCATCGGGGATTGAAACATAAACTCTCCAGCTAAGGAATCCCTGGAAAATTCCCTCAATTATCAAGTCCTGTACGTCCCTGAAGGTCGTTGTTAATGGTCTGTCAGCGGAAGCTCATAAGATCAATACCGGCGATCCTCAGGGTTCTAGCCTCAGTCATATCCTGTTTCTACTAGATATTAATGATCTGCCTTAGAGCATAATTTGATCATTAATCTCTGTCTGGTCGGATGATACAACAGTTTATAGATGCCCTTCGAAACATTTGAAAAACCAGAATCTAGTAGTTCACATGAGATAGCTAAGCGGGTTTAACCGGGGTGTACAATTCAATACAGTCAAACTCAAACTTGTAGCGTTCCACCACCGAGCAAACTCTGAACTTTTACCAATCATGATGGAGGCGGTCTGATTTTTAAGAAGGCTCCTTTACTTGAAAGTCTATTGCGACTCAAGTTCTCACCAGACCTCAAGAGGAACTCGTATATCAGTATCGTATAGCTATTGGTAAAAAATGCTGGTAAACGGTTGCATCGTTTTACCGCACCTGTACGTATCTGACACCACCTAGAATACTATGTCTTTAAAAGAGCCGAATCCGAATAAAAATGAAGTATTGCCGACATATCTGGGCTCGAGCTACCTCGTTCTTACTTGACAGTCTTTAAAAATGCCTATGCGGCATTGTGGGAAATGAATTACTTTCCACATTACAATCATTCCCCACAGACGAAACATCGCGGGACTATCGCTACTCGATCGTTTTTTCAAGGCCAGTGTTCTGAGGTACGGCATTCATTAGTCCCACGACCCCTGAAATTTACAGCAGAGACCCTCCATGCTCGTACATTAGTATGAATCATCCCGTTTCCCTTCGTATTCTATTGGTAATAAATAAGTTCCACTAGGGCAAATTCAAAAAATAAATCAAAGCCAAAAAAATAGACTAATGCAAGATGATGTTTCTGCACATTACACAAAGAGGATGATTGGTTCCATTGCTATAAAAAGGTTTCAAAAACACCATTTACTATGTTTCTCGAGATATCCATCAAATCGAAAACGTGGTTTCTATCAGTATGTGTATATGTGAATGGAAAATATTATTCAAGCAAATAAGTTTCGTGACAAGCAACTTTAACTGATGTACATAAGATTAAAGTCGACATATCAGAAAGGTAAGCAAACACAATGTTTCAAAAGTTTATGAATGTTATAGAATACCAAGAGACATAAAAATTAAGAAGAACAAAATGCTAATATATCCAGATATTTTTCGTTTATTAATTTCATCCCAGGCATAGGGATATTGGCATTAAAACGCAAGTGGCTAATACTGATAGCGAAAAACAAAACATAAAATCAAAGCAAACGAGAAAAAGAACAGATTTCAGAAAGAAAGAAAATGGTGATTAAAACTCCATATATATATTTTTGAAGATCGTCGGTAAAATGAAAGCAAGAATCTTGAAGAAATATTCAGAGGCGAGACGTGCGAGAGAATAAATATTAAAATAGAACTTACAGTTAGATGTAGCTGTTTCTGGATTATTGAATGAAATTATGTGACCTGTTTGTCAATCTATTACTGCATTCACGTGTTTGTTGTACCAGAGAGAGGAAAACAATATTTAATTTGATATATCACAAAAATGTGGCACGAAGCCAAAAGGAGGGGTTAAAGGAAGGCTGGTCTTTCATTTGTCTTAAACTTAACTAGCCACCATTATTAACCCACACATACCACAATATTTTTTACACCAAAACAACACTTTCCTACTTACTTTTCCTAATACAGCCACCATAGTACCAAAAAGTCTCTATATAGTTCCCATATATACAACTTGCCTGTGTTGGGATAGGAATAAATATAACATTCAAAAATGAAACTCCAATGAATATTTAGAGAGGGGAGCACATTAGAACGATTGTCACAAAAATATTTCTAGAGAAGTCACAGTGAATCGTGTAACGGTGGCGGTGAAGTCACTGACGTCGAGATGCCCGTCAAGGAACCATAATTTTACAGAAACTTCTTTGGATTTTGTCAAGAACTCGGATGTATAATGGAGGCACAGGCTCAGATGTGGCAACAAGTTTCAATACACGGACGAATGGTAGGTTTGTATACGTTACAGATTGATTCTCATGAGAATCATTGTCTGAGACAAAAAGGGTACTGACTTCCCCAGCAGCAGACGTAGCAATTTATTCAACAGAATTATTCTACATTATTTACTTTATTCGGACTATTGTCCTCATCTTTGTCGCCATATTTATTACAAGGTTTCGGCCGTTGTACGCTCCGACCTTCTTCAGGTGTTTGGAATGTCGAACTGAACCCTTTATTTCGCATACTGGGGTAGACTGTTCTACTTCCACGTGCAATGTTTTAATGGATGTCAGGACACTCGTCTGTGTGTGTGTGTGTGTGTGTGTGTGTGTGTGTGTGTGTGTGTGTGTGCGCGCGCGCGTGTGTGTGTGTATTACAATGAATCATTCATACAAAAAGTAGATTAGTAAAGTTAATGATATAAAATATATAAAAAAAAAACAAACTTCGGTAACAAAATTTTAAAGGTGCATTAACTTACAAATCACTCGATGATCCTTGTTTTTTGAAATTGTAAGCTGTATAAGGTCTTTCTTTACTACGCAAGTACTTTCAACTATATACTCAGTCATCTTCAGGCATGGAAATTATTTTGTTTTTGGTAAAATTCAGGTAGCAAATATAATGCAAATCGAAATATATGTTTTTTTAAATGTGTTATTGTTAACGGATACAAATTCTGGATAGTGCAGTCGCAACGCTACGTTGAATATTTTTGAACATTTAAGAGAGAGCGATTTTTTACTATGGCAACTTGAAATTTTTTGTTGTAGGAGTTTATCAGTCAATATGGCATGAAGTAATGTCCCAATTGTTATCTCGAACATTTGCACGTCTGATCAGTTCTTTTAAATCAAATGTGATGTGCATTTGTGGATTGTAGTTTAATGCACCTTTAAACTTTAGGTAGCGAAGGCATTATATATCATTAACTTTACTAATCTACTTTTTGTATGAATGATTCATTGTAATATAAATTTAACTGCACCACACATTACGATTACATACCTATCCAAACGCCTTACGTTACAGTTATCTGACCACAGCTCTATTAAAATCCATTTAAACACACGGACAAATTTACCGGACTCCATCCGAAACATACTAGTAGAAAATACAAACATAATAACCTCAACCACGTGTAAAATATATTAAAAATAATGGAAGCCATAATAATAAAAAAATAAAAGCCAACACTCAATAATATTAAATAAAACACGGCAACAATGTGCTAACTGTGTTTTGAAAGCAAAACATCCCCATAACTCTAGAAACATACACACAACATATACACCCAGTTACAAACAAGAATAAAATCATCTTTTATAATTGCTAAAAGTATAGCCGAAACCGCTCGGAATTACAGAACATTTGAACGGCTTCTACACACTCAATGGCCAGAAAAGAAAACACTTTTTCAAACAAAAGAAAAATTAAATAAAACGCTTAATCGTAGTAACTTGTCTGTCGTCTTTAATGAAACACACACACACACACACACACATATATATATATATATATATATATATATATATCGTAAAAATTAAAAGCTAAAGATAAAAATACGCTAAAAGCTTACAATATAAAAATAAACTGATTTCTCCGTCAGATGACTGTTATTACATGAAACTATGAGTAACGGATTTTGTTATTAATAATATTATTTTATTTATGTACAAGGTTAAGCCAAAAAATTTTATCCAGACTTTCGCAATAACATATCATTATGTTTGCCTTCTACTCATACGTGATTATAGTTTTTTTCTGTTGTGGTCACATGATCGCACCAACTTTCTTGCTGCTGTTACAGGGTAATCATGGCCGCTCCGTCAGCAGTGTGCACCAATTTAAAGGGCAGTGATTCGAACCTTCAGAGAAGATGCCACCTCATCGACGATAACACGATGGTTCACCAGTACCATCTCCCGAGCTTGCTGAATCTTCTAATCCTCATCCAGCCAGATTTAAACTCCTCGATACACTCATACACACTTCTACATGGTAGGGAACTCTCGCTATATTGTGTCCTTGACCAACCTACCGACCAGAGAAAACGGATCACTGCTCTTTGTCCAGATTTCCTATAAATGAAAAAGAAACATCAAGTAATTTAAACATTTGAAGTACATCGATTTTTCTAATCATAAATGTTCTTAATTCAGAAATATAATATAGGAAAAAAGGTTTTTAAATGGATATTTGCAGATTACGAATGGAAACCATGTCTAGCCTGCCTTCCATTTTGATATAAATATATATACATATATATATATATATATATTCATACACGTAATATAGACAAGTGTTGTCTATTTATTTTATGTAAATTCTTTTCATAATGTCTGATAAGCTTAATAACATTATCATTGAACGAAGAAAGGTATCCACAATAATGATCTCTCTCTCTCTCTCTCTCTCTCTCTCTCTCTCTATATATATATATATATATATATATATATATATATATATATATATATGTAAGTTTAGTCAAGCATAATTTTCTTTATTCTTAAAAAAATCTATTCTGTAAAATTAATGTACAATTAAAATTCATTCAATTACATATTTACCATTATTCGCAATGACGTATTGGCAATGAACAGGCTGTTGTTCGACACCATTTTTTCGTAAATTTCCGGCTGTTTTAAGGCAAAAAAATGCTTTCGTCAATCTTTTGAATATGGATTTAATCCGAGGATGTTTTACCCATCAAAGCGTTTGGTAAGTACTGAACAATTTATTCATTTGATGCAGCGTCAGATGAATATGACAGGTTTGATTGTGTTGTCCTGAAGGAGAAAAAGTTTTTATTCATTTGATGCTTCCGTTCAAGCAAAAATGAATATGACTTTTCTTAACTGGTTGCTACAATGTAAGACTTGTTATTTAGGTTACCCTAAATAGACATTTTTCATCACTGAAACATATATATATATATATATATATATATATATATATATATATATGAAGAATTATATATGAAGAAATATAGTTTTAAGGTTTACTATATTTGTGAGATAACGTGCTCAATATCAGAGATAGATCGTATGTAAATATAAAATTGAACATTGAAGTCATCACTCAGAGGCGACAGGCTGTTTCATGCTAGACGCATTCGACAGTGCTGACGATTGTGTCTAGCATGAAACACCTGTCGCCTCTGAGTGTTGACTTCAATGTTCACTTCTCTCTCTCTCTCTCTCTCTATATATATATATATATATATAAGTGAACATTGAAGTCAACATTCAGAGTGGAAAATGGTCGCATATATATATTCAGCCGTATATATATATATATATATATATATATATGCGGCCTTTTTCCAAATACTTTTTACGCATGACGTCGCACAAGACCATTTCAAACATGCAACCAGATAGATGTTCATTAAGGTCTAACACATTTTTTGTCAAAATTTCTGGGATGTGGATTTATCTGCACACTACCCGAACGAGGGACTGAACTCCCAACCATCATATCAACAAAATCACAACGCAACTCTTTTACCCACTAGGCCATGGTCCTGGCCGTGTGTACTTTTGAATCAGTGAAAACAGAAGTGCAATAACTCAACACCATGGAACAACATAAGAATTAGACGTTGTCTCTAGACATGAGACAGTGGAACGAAAACAGTTTACCTCGTCGATAAACAGTTCAGTTCGGAATTCCCTGTAGATTACCAAGGACGATAGGCATCTGAGGAATGTCGGAGAGCACAACGGCCAAAATATTTTAATAAAGCTACAAAGATAAGGAAAGTAGTGGGAATATAAATAATTTAAATAATAATTGTTCTTATATATATTCTATTTAGTCCGGCTATTTCTTTCTTTCCGAAGTGCAGATTTTGAAAAAAAAAAAATATTTCATACTCTTCTGGAAGCTATCACTGTTCTGTACCAATTATGACATAATTATTTTTTGTCACTAACACATAGAGTTGCAGAAGTTGAAAAGCACCAGATGAATACTCATCATAGCTATAATCATACAGTTATTACGCCTTTTATAAAGGTATATTAAATTCGAATACCTTGAAAAATTTATGTTCAATCTCTGCCGGAAAACAATAAAAGTTGGCCAAAATTTTGTTCACTCATTAAATAGAAAATTTAGTTATTAAACCGAAGGAAATACTGGACAACACATCACACACACACACACACACACACACACACACACACACACACACACACACATATATATATATATATATATATATATATATATATATATATATATATATATTTATATATATATACCTACACGGAATCATTATATAGCCTGACGTCCTGTACTATTTAGCTACAGAGGAAACGTATGGTTAGAAAAGTCAAATTACTGTTTTTAAACAACAAGTTTCCCATGAATTTTCTCGAACGCTCATATCTGTTCGAAGCGTATATTAACATAAACAAATAATAACATATATTATGAAGTGGATTAAGTCCGGCAATTATTTAAATATATTTTCGGTTTATACGTTATTTTTATGAAATTCCTCGCATATTCAGGCCGGTAAATGGTGTTAATACTTTTTTTATAATAAATAGAGCATTTACTTAAATATTTGTGTCTATAAAAATATGTCTGTATATGTGTGTGTGTAAATTGTCTTGCACAGCAACTTTCATTGCAAAGTATCTTCCATCTTAATGTGATAAAATGTATTTCAGGAATCATGAAACCCATTATGCCGGCCTTAATCTATCAATTTGTTCAGACTTGGGGAAAATAGATGCAGGGACACAGAGTTTCTACATTTCAACTTGTATATCCAAACAAATGCGATATTCAAGCCGTGAAATTTAAAAATGACAGTTGCTTGTACACCACTATATATATTGCTTCTTAAAGAGAAAATATAGTCTAAATAAAACACAGCAATATCTCAACCTGAACATCCTTTGCGCTGAACATCATTTAGACTGTAAGTCGCTGTTTATGTTTCCTTAAATCATGTACATAGTTTTGTTCTTTTGATAAATGAGCTGTTTTTTGTATATACTTTAACAGTATTGGTGATTGTACGACAAAGGGCACAGTTTAAAATCCTTTCTCAGTAATGAATTTTATGAATCATGCAAAGAATTCCCTGTATAATCAAAGACGACAACAAGACATTAAGCTAAGAGCCAAGTCAGCATCGAACAGACGCTTCATTTCTCGTAACCTTTTCATCAAAGAGGACATTTTTTCTCCTTCAAGCAAAGACCAGAGCGACCCGAGGACACATAACTTTAAGCAGTTCACATTTTCCTTAATAAGAAAATTTGCTTGGTTATCTTACAGAAGTGACATTGTAAAAGTCCGTAAAAGAAAATGAATCTCTGCGTACGAAGTAAACATTTAATCTTCTCTGGCATAGTGCGAATATTTGTTAACCCTTTTTTAATCAAATATGTCATTTCTGAACAGTAAGATTAATAGCGATATGCATAGTAGTTTGACTATATGATGTAATGGAATAACCTGTCACCCCCATGAGTGACTACACTATAGGTAGTAACTTCGGGCAGAGAGGAACTCGGGCGACGCTATGCCGAAGGGCAGGGTCTCGCTCAGAGAGGTAGACAGACCCGAATCTTTTTATGTTTGTGGGGAGGCAGGTAAATACCAACTAGGTGGGATTTTTTCAAGCTGTGCTGATCAAACTCTCTGGCTCCGGGTAGAGAGGATCTCCAGACGAGGCTATGCCGAAGGGCAGAGTCTCATCTCGGGAAACAACTAGCCAGCCCTGTTTTATACGGTGTTTAAGGGCTCGGATTACCCCAAATTAAACTCGGCTTTGTGCCACATCCTACCTCGTGCGTAGGCTGGTAAATATCGACTAGCTGGAATCTGTTACTCAGCTCTTAGCTGCTGTCGAACTCTCTGCCCGAAGGCAGAGAGGGATCCGGACGAGACTCTGTCCTTCGGCAGAGTCTCGTCCGAGGAGGACGGACCGAAGACAGACCCGAACCCGTTTATGCGAGGTTTACGGGGAATTTTTTGGCCGAGTCTACTGGCTCGGATTTCCCCACATTAGATTTGGCCTTGTGCCTCATCCTACCCCGTGGGGTGATTGCTAATTATTACAAGCTGGGATCTACTGAGTACGACTCAGACTTACGCGAGAACTACCGACTTTCCAATAGTAACACTCACTACTGTATTGACTTGCGACGACCTTGTGAATAACAATTACCTTTATTCTTATTGTATTGGTTTTTACATTAAACCTTTACTTATTTTATCCACCGTGTTTTTAATTACATATTCCTATTAGCACGGAATATAACAATATATATCCTTTTTTTTTCCATTTTTTTGGTGTTGAACTTAAATAATAGTGCAAATGTGTTTATTCGTCAAATTTTATTTATATGTATGTTTGCGGAGTTATCGTTCTTTAAGTAGCACTGCTTTAGAATTCGACTGTCCATTCGCGATAAACAACTGGAACTGTGTTGATAGCATGCATGGAGGCCAGCAAGAAAATGCAATATTTGCCTATTTATTTATAAACATTGGAAGATAGAAAATAATATATTACCCCATGATATGTCTATAAGAAGATAACAGCTACTGTTGAAATCACCACGTGGTAAGTTTATGTTGTGTGAAACCTGTTTCAACGCACGGAATCACAGAAGAAAAAAAAAGAAACAGAAAGAACCATGCAAATAAAATATGTGTAATTCAAAAATAATGTTGTAAATAATTATGTTCATATCAATAAATAGCATTAAGTGACACGACATTCATAATGCCGTCATGCAAATGTAAACTAACGCGTCATTGCTTTTTTTTCTGCAAAGACACACACACATACAGAAGCAAGCGCACAAAAGCAAACAAACACATATAAAACATAACAGGGCAAAAGATATTCTAGGCAAAATATTAAAAAGAATCAATCTTAAAAATAATGCTAATATTCTTTCATCATTCGTACATAGGGAACTATGGCAGTAAATGCAAAAATTCTTCCAAATCATGCTACGCTATTTAATCTTTTTTCAAATCGGCTTCCAGAATTTATCAGGGCATGAAGGAATTAGTCAGCATATTTTTTCAATTCGTCAAGAAAGCTTTTGAAAGTTAAAACAAAAAAGAACCAAACGGCAACTGAAATATGTGTTCTGATGTTCATTATAAAATTTCGTTTATTATGTATGTCTTCAGGATGGTTAAATTCAAAAATAATTATTGTCGTATTTGTTGACTAAATGCATGGAATCGTAAGGCATAAAAATTGCAATGAATAATAATAAAATGCGGTTTTAATTGATGGATCATTTTTTACGATTTCAGTAATGCAATGACCAATGAAATTCTTTGTATCAAACTCTAGACTTGAACAGGTTAAAATTATAGATTCTTTGGAGTTTGTTCCACAGAGCAGAAGTTCGTGGAAAGAAGCTGTTTGATTGGAGCTTACTGCATGCCGATCAAACACGGAGGGAATGAGGATGGTTTCCTACTATGTACGTGGCATTGTGATATTTTTTTTTACTTGAGGGTTAGACATGGCGGAAGCAAGGAATGTAGTTAGTCAAAACGCTTTCCATGGAAGAAGCGATGGAGGAGTGACATGCTCGTCTCATTCCGCCTGTGAGAGAGAGAGGTTGGAGAGTGGAAAATAAATCTCCTTCCACAAGAAGTCGGAGACGTCTTTGAACGCCATCAGTACTGGAAATTGAGGACTGGGCAGCTCTCATCCAAATATGGCATTTTGGGCCTGATCTGGATCTTATGAAGGTAGTGAACTAGACACGATTTTTTTTTTAAACATATATGTCTGCCGGCCTGCACACTCGAGAAAAGATGTGTTCCCCAACACACACACTTTCTCTCTCTCCTCTCTCTCCCTCTCAATCACACACACACACACACACACACACACACACACACACACATATATATATATATATATAAAAAGTTGCAAATTAAAAAAATAATAATGTTTTTTATGAAAGTATTTATTTATTGATATATATATTTGATATTTTAGATTGACCTCAATCTTTCATCAGAAATATCTGTTTGTTACAAATAAAGTAAAATTGCTGTTTGTTAGCAAGTAGCGTTCGTCGCGAGACGCGGACGTCACGTGATATGGAACGTCACTGTGTTTCAATACTCCTAACTTAAATCTAACTGCTATAAATATTTTAGATGTTGTTAAAAAAAAAAAATTAACTATATCTAAAAAAAATGCTTAACTATTGAAATATTTATAAAGATTTAAAATACCCGAGTCTTTATTTAACCTTAGTTTATATGTATTTAATTTTAAAAATATATATATATATATATATATATATATATATATATATATATATATATATATATATGTTACAAATTGTGTTATATTCATAAGGGAAGTGTTCAATGTAGGAGTTAGATCGATTGTCGGCATAGGAATTATCAACATAAAAATTTCAGTCACAACTGAAAGTGTTCCTCTCCCTCTCCCTAAAAATGTTAGAGTTTTCATTCAAATGTAGTGTCTACATTTGAATGAAAACTCTAACATTTTTAGACATTTAAAACAATATACCTAACCACAAACACAATTTCGTAAAATCGTCGTCTAAAACACAGTTATACTTAAACATGAAAACAATAAACAAAAACTAAAAATCCTTGAAGCTATATACATCAAACAGTTGAAGCCTAACCATAAACAAAATCAACTATGGAATCTCTACAAATATCTTTAAATGTCTATAATTCGGAACAGAAGCGATTGGTTTATACCAACAGCATCCCATACTTAATACTTCTCAAATTCACTATCGCGTGGTCATGTGTGACGTCATAAGCTGCGGTGCGATTTTCGCTTCTAGCGTCTTATATGCACGTGTTTATCGTTGCTTGGAAATCATCCATGTAAACAATAACCGACTATCATCACTATCTTGTCCGTATATTGCTTAATATATTGTACAGTAATTATCATATTTGATAATGGCTTATGTAAGCCGAAAGCTAAGATTGGATTAAAAATTATGGATCAATATTGTGATTTTCTTTCTTCGTTTAATGATAATGTTATTAAGCTTATCAGACATTATGAAAAGAATTTACATAGAATAAACAGACAACACTTTTCTATATTATTTAATGAAACTTGTATGCATTAAAAATGCTGCCTAAATACACACACACAATATATATATATATATATATATATATATATATATATATATATATATATATATATATATATATATATATATAGAGAAGCCACGCATACTTTCTTAATATGTATATATAGAAAAAGTTGCACATACACACGCAGAAAAAAACAAATATATTGGATTTTAAAATTAAATACACATAAACTAGGGTTGAATAAGGACTAGGGTGTTTTAAATATTTATAAATATTTCAATAGTTAAGCAATTTTTTTTAGATATAGTTAAAAAAAATTTTTAAACAACATTTAAAATATTTATGACAGTTAGATTTAAGTTAGGAATATCCGAACAGTGACGTTCCATATCACGTCACGTCCGCGTCTCGCGAAGGACGCTACTTGCTAACAAACTGTAATTTTAATTTATTTGTAACAGTTATTTCTGATGAAAGATTGAGGACAATTTGAAATATCAAATATATATATAAATAAATAAATACTTTCATAAAATAATTCATTATTTTTTTTAATTTGCAACTTTTTCTATATATATATATATATATATATATATATAATGAGTTGTATTAAATTTGTGAAACTATCTGTTTGTTTATATTTATGAAAGAATTACGATGAGCAAGATAATGAATTAAATTATTTCACTGGCCAATGATGAACCACACACAGTCGTAGGTTAACTTTCAATTATTGTAACTATCGTGTAGATCTTCATATAAAAATTGAAACAACATAATAAAAAATACTCTGCAGTACTTACTGTAAGAAAGAATCAAACAAAACATATCTCTATGAAACACTTCTATACATGGATTCATTTTTACAAATCACGTATATATAAATTTGAAATGTACCCTTCCATAATAATGCAAGAATAATGCTAACAACGCTCTCCTACAATGAGAACAACATTTAGTGATGGATAATTAAAAAGACTGTCGAAAATAGTCAAAGAAAAACTTTGTAAAACTGATATATATATATTATATCCGGCCGGATGTTTAATAATTTGTTTGAAACCTAGAAAAAATAGAATCAATCAAAGAAATATTTATCTTTTAAATGTAGTAATTTCTCTTCTTTAAAAAAAAAAAAATCATTTCACTCAACCATGGCAATAAAGTCACTAAGATCAAAGGGCCAATGAAGTGGAAAAAAAAGGTAAAAAGAAAATCATTACTAAGGAGAGAGAATAAAAAGAGGGGAAAATAGAAGACAGAATTTAGGAGAGACATTTCATTTAATTTTTTAAAATCAAACTTTACTTGAAAGCAAGAAGCCTGAAAACAAACACACGAGCTAGAAGTGCGACTTACGGTAAAAATCTAGGAATTTTAGTTGTAAAATGAGGAGTCCTCATAATCTAGTACTGCATGTAAATTCGTAATGTTGAGATATCATCGAGGAAAACTCACCAGAACAGTTATCATGAAAATATCTTATAGAAAATGCACACGGAATCTATGGTAGGAATGTAACTGAAGACGAGATGCAAAGTCAGGACCGATAAAATTGCAGATTCTTCTTTGCATTTTATCAAGAATTTCTTAATACATAGAACTAGTACACTGCTATAGATTCTGGCGAGTAAAACTATTTAGAATGATAGTGACCCAAATTTCCTATCAGCAGACCTATCAATTGTTTCAAGATAATCATTCCACTTCTTATCAATTTGAAACGTTAAACTGAGAAGACTCAGTGAGGTACTCCTCTGGAGATTATCGTCAGCCATGCAATAAAAGGCAAAATGCCACTTTAATACGATTAATAAAGATAAGTTTTAATTTGGAGACGTTAAATTTATTTAGCCTTTTCTTGCTCTAGTTAAAAACTGATTGTAGGCCATTTTTTTTAGATAAGCTGCCAATTTGATTATATGGACCCAACCACACTTACGCTTAAGACAAGAAGAAATGGTTGTATCATCAGTATAGATACCGTGTTGAGACATCGAGAAAATTAAGAAGAACTTATGTCCAAGGACAGAGCCCTGGTGGACACTTTCATTAATGCAAACCGATTTAAAAGAGGGACTGTTCAAAACAGCTTTCATTTCTTAATTTCATAAGAAATATTAAAACAGAAATGACATAACCTTTCAACTAATGAGGCGGCCTGACGATTGCGTCCAGCATGAAACTGCCTGACGCTTCTGAGTGTGGACTTCAATCTTCACTTTTATATTTATATTTACATACGCTTTATCTCTTATATGGGGCACTTTATCCCATAAATATATCACACCTTAAAAATATATTTCTTACACACACATATATATATATATATATATATGTGTGTGTGTGTGTGACTTTAAATTTTATTATTAGTGAATACTTGTATTTGAATAGGCGCTCCGTTTAATTTTTATACAGTATATTTCGGGAAATCTTATTAAAGAAAAAACTGCGCTCTTCGGTAGGAATCGAACAAGCATTTCCCAGAGTAGAAAGAATCCCCGTTTAGCCCTTTAGCGTTTAATATAAAACGAGACACCGGCTCAGATATGTGTATTCACTAATAATAACGTTTAAAGTGATATAAAGCTGTCGGATTAATAAATACACAATTTTTTTTTTAAGCATTTGTCCCCAAGCAAAGCGGGAGTGCCACTAGCACGCAGGAAGTTACAGAAAGTGAAAGTGAGGGAAAGGACTGTGTATAGAGGGGGTGGAGGAAAGGATAAAAGAAGAACAAGGATAAAGACCACAGAAGATGGCGATTGAAGTTGCAGCTAAATTTTTGAAGATTGTAGTTAACATGGCTTCAAAAAAGAAACATTCCCAAAGTTTTCAGTCAGTCTGTCGCCTCCAAGGAAGAAAGAAAAACACTTCTGGGTCCCCATTCATTTTCCTTCGGTACATATTCCTGATAACATAATTTTATTATCGCAGGCCAAAGTTGTTTCGTCGAAAAAAAATTCGATCAGCGGCACTGCTTGTGTGGCAATAAATATCTGTCCAAAGTCCTTTTTAGTGGCCTGTTTCTCGTCACTTATCGAAATAGCATTTTCACTTGAATTTTTCCCTGGCCAGTGGTCCAGCCGTTCGCTTACGCACCTAGATAACATAGCCGTTATCAAAACACATCTGATTCCTTCTTTCTTTCCCTTTCTTTTTTACTCAGAAATTCCCTGTCATTGTAATGACACCCTTTTTCATTTGTTACTTATCAATATTTTCATTGTCTCTTAGCCGTGTGTGTGGATGCTTATCACCTACGATTCGTCTCGCCTTTTTTTCTGCCTTCTTTTCTTTCTCTTCCTTTCTCTGCCTCGTAAATGGTGCCACAGATATATCAAATGCATTAGATTTAAATAATTGAAAATATGATTTATTTATCTAATTACAAGTTCTTTTTATGTTCGTATAAAACTTCCCAAAACTGAAACAATGACCTGCAACTCGAATGAAAGCAGTGATGACTTCTACCCTGAATCAATCCTAAAAATTCAGTGGGTGAATTAGTAAATACTAAATACTACAAATAAACCTGTGCGTGGATCAATTAAAAGAAATTAAATTGAAATTTCTTTGAATAAGTGAAGCCTCTGATTCTTGGAGATGAACATTCTACTTTGACCTTGTAGACTGTCGCTACAGAATCACAAAGAACTATATCAGCTAGCAGAAACCATGGCAATTGAGGAATTTCTACAGCAGCAACAACTAAAATGTACATCAAATGTATTTTGAAGAGAAAATAATGACGTAAGTATGACAATACTTCAAATAAAAGGGTATGAAGGAAACCCAATCAATATTAGACAGATCAATACCAGCTACGAGACTTGAGAAAACTATTTTCTTGAATTTATTTTTAAGAAACAGATTTTCTAAATTTTGTCTAACACTAGTACTGGCTAATGTTAAGCACTTCCTGATAAGCCAAAGAATAATAATACCATTACGATTTCTGAACATATTTGAATTATGTGATGTTTAACAGAAATATATATATATATATATATATATATATATATATATATATATATATATATATATATATATATATATATTGCGGTGGGGAGGGCATGTATACATTCGTTTTGTAGATTCTTACTTCTAATCTAATATCAACTGGAGATGTTTGGAAAAGTTTATCATATCTTTTGATAAAAGTTTCAGGTAACTTTTATTTTTATATGTACTTTTCTTTACATTCCAGAATGTTTTGGTGATGTATTTTTGATCGTCAAAGCAATTATCTTACATATTCCTATTCAAATTATATATATATATATATATATATATATATTTCATCAAGTCTAGAACAAGCTTTTGGGCACTCATCAGCAGTGCGCATCCATTACCGAGAATCGAACCCGGACCATTACAATACAGTGCAAGCATCATACCACTGGCCCAGCGAGGTTCGATGACGATGAGACAAGATCCAATATAGTGCAGCTACTCATAATTTCGATGGTGATAATCATCCAAGCATACATAAGGCACCGGAACCTGGACGCAAGGCCAACGTCTTTTTTCGCCATGCAGCGCCATAGAGAGTTGCATCAAGCAGGGTTTATAAGTAATAGAGTTTTTGGAGATTTGAATAATTTTTTATAATAATTCATCGAGTCTAGAACAAGAATACCCAGCTGTATGATGTTTGCGTTGTATCCTAACGCTCCGGGTTCGATTTCCTCTAGTGGACGCGCATTGCTGATCGGTAACAAAAAGGACGAAACACCCATCCAGTCCTTTCTGCCTCCTGTTGACACACACACACACACACACACACACACATATATATATATATATATATATATATATATATATATATATATATATATATATATATATATATATATATTGAGAGAGAGAGAGAGAGAGAGAAAGGGGATATGATTTTGAATAAAAACTGAAAATCTCTATGAAGAAATAATTGAAAATCTAAAGATACCAAATTGACTCGACAGTCCATTAAGAGCAAAGCACAATTTTGGAAGGAACAGTAATTTTATTTTCTCATTCGCATGTTGTTCTCCGTCTGAAGAACTTTATGTCGTTTCTCACAAAACAAAAGCTTTTAACAACATGTCTAAGTGCTACTTTCCATTTGTACTTTTTTTTTCAGGAAGAGAGTCGGCCCGAAGAGCACAATATTTGACAATGTTTAACCGGTGTCTTTAAAGTATGGTCATTTCCTTGACGTCGCCATTACTGTATACACTTTAGACCACATAGACAATGGTCATTCTTTTAAAAAAGCGACTTTTAATAAAACCCAAACATATGAAAATGGATTTATGCATTTTCTTTATTCCTGAAAAATTGACAAGAAAGATATTAAACAATATTTATTTATAGGTTACTTATTCGCAATGATAACTTTATATTTACAATATTAGAAAAAATATGTGGATCAACTATAATGAAATATTACGATTTTAGAAAGAAAGAAATATGATAAACATATTTTTATTTATTTATAAATTTATAAAAAAATATTTGTGAACAAGAAAATTTAAATAACACATAACGACAAGTAACCATAATAGATTTTGAAAAAAGAAATTCCGGGCATTTCCTTTATTTGATCTCATAAATTCATCATAAATTAGGCAGAGGTCGTCTTTTCCTCTTACATATTTTGATAATTTTGAAATTTTATATAAATTCTTTAACAAAAATATTTACTTTCAAATTTATTTCTTTATAAAATGGTAAATTATACATTTGTATAAAAGGTAAATAATAAATACTGCATTGTACTTGGTTCCTATATTCTTCTTATTGTAACGTCGGGAAGGTTACTGAATAGTATAATCGCACGAAGGTTGGTAATTAACGATAATACTTAGGACAAGAACAACACATATAAGGAATTGCCATTGGCGCGTAGAAGAAGTAGTCAATAGCTAGAAGTGAGTCAAGTGAATTCCACAATGAATCTCCAACTCCAGGATATTCATCAACCGCCGCACGCGGTCAGATGTGGCACAAGACTGAATTTAATGTGGGTTATCCGAGCCAGTAGGTTCGGCCAAAAATTCCTCGTAGACCCCGTATAAAATAGGGTCGTGTATCTGTTTCCCGAGACGAGACTTTGCCCCTTCGAAATAGCCTCGTCTGGGGATCCTCTCTGCCCGGAGGCAGAGAGTTTGACCAGCACAACTGGAGATAAATCTCCAACTGTATGTGACGTCGTCCCCCCTGGTCGCAGCGTCGACTGTGTCGTTCGATCCCGTTCGCGACGCCAGCTGTTCGCTCCTCGCTGCTCCAAGTGTGACGTTCTAACCCTTTGGCTAGATGAATACCAGCCTCGTTGTTCCCAACCCGCTTCCAACGCCTGGTTACCAGGGTAACTACACTGATCTCCAGTCTGTCTACTCACACTGTGATTAGATCTTAGACAGACGGGATCAAACAGGGATTGGGCCGTTTGCAAGCTGAGTCCAACGGGGGTGATAACACACAAGATAAATAAAACTCACAAGGTCAAAAAATATTGAAGAAAAAGGTAACAACTTTTTATATCTAATTGTTCGTTACACAAGATTATTCCTACCTCCCGACCCGTTCTGTGGACCGTGGCACCACGCTTCTACCATACAACTTTAAGGCTTCGAGTTGCTTGCTCTCTAGAAATTTGCATTTCGGGGTGTGGTTTGGTTTCAAAACTGGGCGCTGATCTCTACCTGTCGTTCACGGCTGATTTCTCTCGCCGTCCGTGGCTGCAACTAACTCTCTCTTCAGAGTCTGAATTATTGTTCACTCATCTCCGCTGTCAGTGCGCGAATTAACTTCTTCTATTCGGCTTCGGTTGGACGAGCTTATTCACTTCGACTTGGGTTGGAGGAATTTCTCCGCTTAGGCTTGGTTTGATTCCAACTTCTCCACTTAGGCCAAACGGGCTGCTTCACTTCGGCTTCTCTTGCCCGCAAGGGGGCGAATGAAACGGGCCCACCGCCCGCGCTCAAACTCCCTCGCCGTCCGCGGCGCAACTGCAACTCATTTCTGTCGGTTGGGGTCCCGCTTTTATTGAGGCAGTCAAAAACTGGGGTGGGTCTGTCGGCGCCAGGGTTTTCTTGATAATTCTAAAGACGTATTATTTCTGATTAGGGATTTTCCATTGTCGGTAACTTACTTTCACTCCTACTTCATTACTGTGCCTCTGGGGGGGGGGGCGTATACCCGCTTCCCCTGGTCCTTCGTATGTCAGGTGACCGCTCTCGACCAATGGAGTCCTGGTCGGGCATCTTTCCTCCTCCCTCGCACATCATGTGACCGCTCTCGGACAATGGGGTCCTGGTCGGGTGTCTCTCCTCCTCCCTCATGTATCATGTGACCGCCTTCGGCCAATGAGACTCTGGTCGGTATCTTTCCTCCTTCCATCGTGACGTCTTTAATCGGGCGTGGACAATCCGTGGATTTGTTCGGGGGGGGGGGAACACCTTGCTTAAAAAAAACCAAAACTTAAACTGTCCTTTTCGTATGTGACCGAAATGACGCTCTCGGCTTCCTTCACACGCGGTATCTGTCAAACAGCCTATCGCTAATTGGATACGATCTAAGAAAGGGATTTCTTAGACCTGTCGGCGTTTCTCTGAACGCAACAAAATATTTCATTCTCCTCCGGCCGATAATAAAAATCTGTATTGTCTCAAAAAAAAAAAGCATTTTCTAATCATCATCTTGTGTGGCTGTATTTTCAATTCTGGTATTGTCTGGGTTCTCGTATTAATGGATTGTCTGTATATCCTTAGATAAGCTTCCCACCTGTTACCTATCATATTTTTTCCATTGTCTCTAAACTTTATTTCTTCAACCATATTGATAACAAACTTCCATCCTCTGCGGACACGGAGGTAGGTCAGGTGTTGACCTGATATTTTTGACATCTGATATGTGCCAGTCGAGCGTGTGTGTTTTCGCTTACGACCTGGTTTCGTATTATTTATTTTTCTCCTTTCTTTCCTCTTCCTCTTCTTTTCTTTCTTTCTCCCAGATCGCCTGAACGCAATTAAAGAATTATTCTCAACCCCGAAATATTTTTCAGCTCTAAATAATTATCAAATGGTTAACAAACCGAAAAAACAAATCATATATTTATGAATATCTCTTTTCAGTTTTCTAATTATGCATGGTGCCACAGTAGGATATCTACCAACCGACACATGCAGTCAGATGTGGAACAAGGCAGAATTTTATGTAAAATATCCGAGCCCGTAGACCCTGTATAAAATGGGGTCGGGTAGTTGATTCCCGCGACGAGACTCGGCCCTTCGACGTAGCCTCATCTGGGGACTCTCTCTGCCCGGAGTCAGAGAGTTTGACCAATACAGTTGTAGACGAAGCTCCAACTATAGACCACCATACATTATTTACTATTTTAGTTATGTGAATGTGGTCATACCCATTATCTGCAACGCTTATAATAATGTAAATAAGTATTGACGAGAGATTAAAAAGTGTATATTGTAATAGCATTTTCAAGGGAATATTCGTCTTTTTAAAACACGGTTCTTTTGCAGACATGTAGGTTAAACATAGCCAAATATTTTTTTTTATAATCTTTCATTAGAGCGTTTATTTAGTATCTGTTCAAAATGCCCGTTCTGTCATTATTTGATAACGTAAAAGTTTCCAGTAGAATTCACTAGACGCATTTAGTTGCTTGTTCATAAGATATTAATCTGTAATTTACAATATTATAGAATTATCCGACTAAAACGAGAAATCAATTTACTAAGACGAACATATATGCTTTAATCGTTAATTCATCCACATTAAATTTACGTTCAGGTTCTTACAACATTTCACCTTTAGTGACAGATCATCTGTGATCACAGTGTAGGATACTGAATAATAAATGTGATAAAAACATGAACAAAAAGAAAGCAAATGAAATCGGCAAGACTATATATATATATACCAAAACATATATTTAAAAAGAAACATAAATTGAAATTAAATTCTCAGCGTCTATTCTCATGTGCGCATGTGTAGTCGCATCAGCGGAAACGCTACTTTAGTTCGATGAAGTCCTAAAAGACAAAATCCATCACACAAAAAATTGTCTTAGTTTTCCCTAAAATAATGCAGAATAAAAAAAAAAAAAAGTTTGAATTAGGGAAGACCTTCTGTTTTTCTATAGACTCTCATTTTCATATCCATTGTCTAGTGGACAGAATGGCAGAGAGAAACGACATGATAACTGTTATGGAGTGGTTTCACAGTGGAGGCTTGTATTTGTACTAAGTCGGTCTTAAAATAGGTTCGACGTACAAAACGTTATGAACTTGATATAATAGGTAATGACGCAGAGAAATCTAGTTGTGGTCGCTGATACTTTAGTATCCGACTGACGGTCGTCCGGCATCGACTGACTGGCCAACGATATTCAGTCACCCCCCCCCCCGCCACGAGGGCGTCATGTGGCACAAGGCCTTTTTAACGTGGGCTCGGCCCAAAATATGCCCATTGAACCCGTATAAACGGGTTCAGGGTCGGTTTACCTCCCCGAAAGAGAATCCACCCTTCGGCGTAGCCTCCTTCGGTTTCCTCCTCGCCCAAAGGCAGAGAGGTCAACCGATCAGCCAGTCGACTGACTGACCAACTCACTGAGCGACCCCCGTTACTCTTACTTATTATAGGTGGGAGAGTCTATTAACTATAGAATAGGTGTGTTCCACTATATCAATAACAAATTTTCTTCTTTGTATTCCTACTTGTCATTTTATATACGGTCAAAATCACGTAAGCGTTTTGACCGCTTGAATCTTGTGACTGCTTTCGTCTATTGTTTTCATTCTTTTATGAATTTTACATATGTGCTGATTGAACATAGGTCTCGCTATTCAATCGAGACCCACAGTGGTCAGTCAGCTATCATTGGGCGAATACATAGCTATTTAATACACACCTGCCACATAATATATTGCTTTCACACGAATCAAAAAATTGGTCAACCATATATATATATATATATATATATATATATATATATATATATATATATATATATGTAGAGAGAGAGAGAGAGAGAGAGAGAGATAGATAGATAGATAGATATAAGGAATGCTAAAGAGAATTATTAACATTAAATATATACGTACAGGCGTGCACACACATACACACACATACAAACGCAAACAAATAAGGCACACATAAACCTAACACCAATAAAAAAAAAGCACATAAATTACATTTTTAACTTAATGTCAAAATAAAGAAATGAAAAAAAATCCGCAAACAATTGCTGATAGCTCCTGACGAGTGAACGGAACGATTGCACAAATGCTCTTTTACGAAACTCTAGAATAATATAAATTGAGTAAGTGAAATATTTTACATTTGCATTAATCCTATATATATATATATATATATATATATATATATATATATATATATATATATATATATATGTAGCCCTAGATTCTCTGTTAACAGTTTTTTTTCACACTTCTCAGTTGTGGAACTCCCTTCCAGCTCCATGGTTTTCAGCCAACTTTAATCTACAAAAATTTAAATGCAATGTCAATTGCTATCTACTGTCCTCCTGTGTCTTCGTGGCTTTACTGCCTTGCATGTGGTGATCCCGATTAAAAAAATATTTATTGTATTTTTTAAAGTTTTTATTAAAGTCCATGATTATTGCTACAATTTGTTTTGGGTGCTTACCGAGCTGAAATAAGCAAACAAAATCAAAATTATACCACACACACACACACACACACACACACACACACACACACATATATATATATATATATATATATATATGTATGTATATATATATAAAATGGTATAATCACATAGTATATATATATATATATATATATATATATATATATATATATATATATATATATATAAGGATTCCAGTTATGTGTCAAAAAGCACGTTAAACTGGGCTATGTAGCCTAGAGTAGCAGCCAGTATAAGGGAAGGGAAACAGTGAGTTAAAAAAAAGCTGGATCGGGCAAAGTAAAACAACTCAACTCTTCTTTTCAAGAAGTCATACAAATTCTCGCATATTCGAAAGAAAAGGAAATTGTGGAGAACTCTGATCACTTTCGTCATGAAACCACGTGACATTTTAAAATTGGTACATTTTAAAAATTCATTTCTATTTGATGAACTGGCAATATTCCTATGGTATTCTTAGTTGTACTGTAAATGATTTCAAGGTTTATGGCTTTTCGAAAAATATAGAGCCGCACTTTCGTAGACTTATGATTGTGCAATTTGCTTATATTGAAAAGCTTTGTCTTCACTGTGCAATTCTCGTTTTCTTACCTCTTCCCCTGTACCACACACATCGTTATTGATACATACATCTTGTTTCGGATGGACAATTCTTATTCGCAGCAGATTCGACAATAATAACAATTCGAATCGGTCTGCTTCATCTTGATATGTTGGGAGCAATCACATTCGTCGAATTCTGAGTTATTTATAAGATTCGTTCTGTTCAAGATTCCGTTTGACATTTTTCCCAATCAGTTAGATATTTGCAGACTTTTGTATTATAGATAAAGCTGAGTGTTGCAATCGTACACTTGTCCGAGCACCATTCAGATGTCATTACTTAAAGTACCCAGAGATCATCTCAGAGCGGCTTTGCATCTATTAAGAGCTTCATGGATCATTCATGCGCAGGAGATGACTGACATGGTTCGCATTGTCTACTGCATCTTCTTACTGTTTAGCCTGCTACTCAGAGATGCCAGTGACAAACAAGAGTGAAGTAGAGACAGAGAGACGCTTCAGAAAATAACTCGCTACATGGTCGATTTCTTCGTTGTCATACTTCCTTTCTTGTGTGAAAGGTGAATTCGCTCTTTTCTAGTAATTCACAGAAGCCGCTTCAAACTGCTTGAGAGCAGACGGCACCATAGATTCTATGAATAGTGTTAGGATTTCTTAGATGATTCAATATAAGTTATTATCAAATTTGGACTCGCTTTTCTTCCATCTTATCTTGTATCTATTGTCATAACGCTAAAATCGCAGCACAGATCACAGATAACAAATAATCCTCCAGTAGGAATTGGACTTTTATTACTTATACGTCGAGGATTCTGTTTTGTGAAGCGTGCCTTACTGATTAAACCCAAAGGTTAAAATTTGCAAATCAAACATAACCAAAAACGGTAACCTTATTTATTTTATTTAATTTTTCACTGTATTTTTGAGAGATACAATAGTGAACGAATATATTTGATCAGCTATTATTAATTATCCTTCATGTAATTAGTAGTTTTGGTGTGAGTTTTAGCTCATTAATCCCGAACTATCTCGACTTGTAAGGGAAATGACACGCACACTTTTTATATATAATTGTAAGTATTCAGTAATCTTAAAAAATGTATGAAAATATTCTCCGCCATCTAATGTTTTATTTAATTTTAGAAATTTTGACTTTAAAATTACTATAGTTATCGTTCTTATTTTCTGATAATATCGTGTATAATCACCCGTACTTCCAAAAGTTGTCACGTTTATACACAAAAAAATCAAAATCAAAATTATTTTAAAAATATTGGTGTTTGATGATTTGTATTAAGCTTTTCCAATTATGATTAGTTTTCACTTAATAATATCATTTAAAAACATGAAAATAATACAGTATTTTAAAAGATTTAAAAAATAATATTTTTTTATTAAAACAAAAAAATTAAGAGAAATCTTGTAAAAATTAATTATTTATCGAAAATAATGTTCTTTGTTAAGTTTCCTTAATATATATTATTTATAAAAACAATTAAAATTTATTGCATTTTTTTATTTTACGATTCTGAGTAAATTTTCTATAAGTAGAATTTCTGTTTGATAAAAGCATATTGATTATGTAAATTCTTCGAGGAGTCCTGATTTAACTAATATAAATATGATGAAGTTTAAATTTGAAATTCTCGATTTTTCCTAAAATTAAGTAAATGATGGTAGTAGATGCATATTTTTTACCAAAATTTTCTAAAAAAAAAAATTCGAAGATAATTTCATTAATTTGTGAAAAAATCCTTGAAATTCAATTAATTATTTGGTTTTTGCAGGAATTTCTAAAACATTGTGTTTTTAAAGCCAAAAAAGACACTAAAACTCCGTATACTAATCTTTGGCCCAACAGCTGACGGAAGAAAAATGCTTTTTAAATCAAAAGTCTGAACGTACTAGAAAAGATTTAATAAAATAATGAAAATAATTTGGTCCTTCCTGTTAATAATAACAAACATTTTGAGGAATAAAACTTTGTTTTTATCAATTTGGGTCCTTTTATCATCATTGTATGCTCTGTTATAGAAATTTGGTGGTACATGCTTTAAAGGAACTTGCCGAAATTATTCCTAGAACGTACAATCGTTTTCAAAGAAAGTATTAAGTCTTTCGGTGGCGTTTGCGTTGTCTACCTTCTAATCATTGAAATGAATATGTCTTCATATGTGTTCAGGTGAACTGATTAAGAAATAGAATTTAGTGTCACGATAGTTTGTTTGTTTCTTCTTTTTTTGAATATGAAGGACCATAAAATTTTGAAAAACTGTTTTAAAGATAGCATGAGAGGGAACTGTTTTATTGCTAACTAAAATCTGACGGAAATTGGAAGAGACTTCATGGATTTGACTTACAAGTTTCCACATTACAAATACTGAGACAAAGAAGAGTTCTTCCATCGCAAGATAAATGTTATCGTATAAGCAATATATACTGACTCTTTTCATGTATCAAATAAAAAATCTCCTAAAAAGGCTGGTCTTTTCAAAAATAGTTTTGAAAAGAAGTAATAAGGGTAACGACAAGCCTGACTGTTTTATAATGTAATGCACTTTAACTCAGAATCAGAAAGAGCAATTGGAATTTTCCGCGCCCATAGAAGATTGGTGTCTTAGAGATTTTAATATGCAGAGAATATATCGAAGGCAGCGGACCTAATTTACGTGAATGGATGGCAAAACGGTAAATGGCTTGTCAAGGATATAAATGTTACTAAAAGATACAAGTGCTAGGGGGTTAGATAGAGCCATGATCGCCCTCGTCGCCCTCGTCGCCCTCGTCCTTAATGGACGCAGCAGATATCAGAAGAAGAATACATTGTTGTCAGCAAGGAGAACAGTCCAAGATGTGAGATACGAATTAGAGATAGCAAAATCAAGGAAATCCTTGCATTTAAATAACAGGACTTTTTTTTAAACTGAGTACAGAAATATGACACCATAATACGAAGAAGCATTCGAATAAGGAAAGACTCCGTTCAAAACCTAAAAAAACAATAAGACATAGGATGATGATGATAAGCATTTATACAATATCGATCCTTCCATACAACGGTGAATGCGGGACAATCTCCTAACAGATGAAGAAAGAGGCAACAAAAATTATGTCCTGCAGTAGGACGCTAAGAATACCACGGGCTGAAAATGGAAGTAACAAGACATTTTTAAGGTAAAATGGATTCAAAAATGAAGATTCTCATTATATTATAATCAGAAAAAAGACACTGAAATTTATTGGACACATAGAGGACTTGGAGAATTTCAAACTAACTGGATATATTGAAGATAGAATGGAGTGATTTATACTGCGAGGAACCTACTTAATGACGTTGACGGAAGGCGGTACAGAGAGTTGAAGCAATGTTGAAAAGACACAACTTACTAAGAAATACAGTGGATAGAAAGTTGTGGAGGGCCCTGATCATTCACACACTGAAAGTGCATGACACCTTTAAAAAGAAAAAAAAAATTATGAATGAATTATGAATGATGAATTACGCAGTTATTAGCGTCTGTATGTAATACATACCTACATATTCAATTTTGTCTTGCTTTTCAATCTAACACAAACAAATATCTGTCGGCGACATGAAGATATCAAATACCGATAGACACACTAAGGCTATAGCTGGTAATCCAGGCCTTAAAGAAATACCAAAAAAAAAAAAAAATGAATTCAATTACAGTTCACACATTACGAAAAGCAAGCTTTATCTATGTTAAATGTCTGTGATCTTGGGTTGTTTAATTGTAATTTTTTTTAACAAAATTGACCAGTAGCAAATCTGATGAAGCCATTACTAATCTTAGGTTGCTGGTTGACACCAGGAGGGAAATCTGTATACAACAGAAATCAAAGTAAATAATAATAATAATAATAATAATAATAATAATAATAATAATAATAATAATAAAAATCTGCAACTTCTACGGGAAGGAAACTGAAAGAAACTGGTATGAACACCACCCAGACCCAGTTACGGAGATAGGACCTGTTACAATTCTATGGGACTACACAATACACACTGACAGAACAATCAAGGCCAACCGGCCAGATATTGTTATTAAAGACCACAAACAAAAACGATGCCTCCTTATTGATATGGCAGTCCCTGCTGACTTCAATGTATCTTTGAAGATATTCAAAAAGTTGTCAAAGTACAAGGACCTTGAAATAGAAATCTCGAAAATATGACATATGGAAACATCAACAATCCCTGTTGTAGTTGGAGCCCTAGGACTGGTTGGAAAAGATCGCAGTAGACTAATTGAAGGGATTCCTGGAAGTCCATGCCTCAAGGAGATACAAAAAATTGTTCTGACAAGTACAACCCACATCTTACGAAGGGCTTTATCTATGTAATTTATTTTTGTCAGTGGAAAGTGTTAAGATGTCATTTCTAACCTTAGATCCCTGGGCGGGACCCGGAAAGAAATGTGTAAACGCCAGGAATCAAAGAAAATAAAAATAATAATAATACAAACCGCATACCCATCCATGGATACTTAAAGCTGGTTTAAAAACTGAAACCGAAAAATTTATACTTGCTCTACAGGACTAATACTTACTAACTAGATAATACCGAGCAAACATATTGGAAAAATTATGTTAACCCGAAATGCAGATCCTGCGATGAATATCCAGAAACAATTGAGCCATCTTGTATCAACTTGCACTGCATTAGAATCCAGCGAATATAAAACTTGGTATGAGTGGGCGAGGCAGTATCCGCACTGGAAAATCGACAACTTTTACGAGAAGGAAACTACAAGCAATTGATACGAACACTAAACAGAACTGGTTACAGACAAAGGATGTGTAACATTTTTATGGTACTTTACAATACACACAGACATAACTATCAAATCTAATCGTCAAAGCATAGGGATCAAAACTTACAAAAACAGAATGCGCTTTCTTACAGACATGGCATTTCTTGTAAGACTGTAATGTGTCTCTGAAGATCTAGAAAATCTATCAAAATACAAGGATCTTGAAGTGTAAATCTAACAAATGTAGCCCATGAGGGCATCAATAATCCAAATTGTAGTTGCTTTATTGAAAAAAGGTTCAGATTGCCTCATTGAATGGATTCCTGGCATCTCATGCTTTAAAGAATTACAAGAATTACAAAAGATTATTCTCAAAAATACAGCTCACACCTTACCAAGTGCTGTATCAATGTAAAATATGTACGCTTTTATTTTCAGCTAATATGTTATGATGGCATTTTTGAATTTACTCTGGTTGGGACCTCAAAGTAAATGAGTATTCAATAGAAAGTATTTGAAGTCGAGGTTTGAAATCTAAACACAAGTAAATATCGTACGATAAACTTGAATAAACAAAGTGGCATTTAAACATTATTTTATTACTAGCTATTTATATTATCAATGCACGAAATAATACATCGAAATTTCTATTCCATTTTTTGATAATATACGTGTCGAGGCAATAAAGCATTCATGAATTTATTCAAATTTTGGCTTCATTAAAACTTGGTAAACTTATTCAGCTCGTATTTTAATGAGCCCGACAAGATTTATCGTGACATCACTAATCTACCGATTAACATTAGCTACTTACTAAATTATTGGAACAAATATTCCTTTAGTTTAGAAAATGTCCACTCTCATTTACCAAGTTACAGAAAACTAGGGAAAACCCGAGTGGTCACATATCGTCCGGTAACATACCCCGCGCCAGGACTTTTAGACAGGAGTAGAGGTTTGTCCCGTGTTTCCCGATTAGGATTTGGTTTCCGGTTCTTCTAAAGTATTTTCCTTATCTTTCACTTCCGGTGGCCACTTGCGTGTTGGCATTATCATCATAGTGACTCTTACTCTGTAACCGTCTTCCACGAGTGGCTTTCGGGTCTTGTACAGGGTGAAACATGTAAATAAAGTGTCATCACGAACAAACATAAAAGGAAAGTCCCTCTCCCACCAACAAATATAGTCTAACAAGCATAAATAGATCGAATTTTAAAAAAAGTTATCCAGTTTGATGTATCCGGTTTACGAACGTCTCACATGTCAAACAAATCAGTTTATCGAACAGAAAATTCGAAGTGAAAATGCCTCGGTTACTAAAAACAAATTCAGTTCTCGAAGAAGATTGCTGAACCGAGTTAACACGAAAGGAATAATTTCTGAGTGGACGGCGGTGTTTATACATTCTTGTGTTTTGTTGTCCTTTTCTTTTCCAATTTTATTGTACTCTGACATTTTTTGTATGGATGGATTCCTATTCAGTTGACGAATATTTCGGTTTACGAACGACCTTCAGGAACAAATTAAGTCCGTGAACCAAGGTTCCAATGTGTTTGTGTGTCTATATATATATATATATATATATATATATATATATATATATATATATGTGTGTGTGTGTGTGTGTGTGTGTGTGTGTGTGTGTGTGTGTGTGTGAATTCATACGAAAAAAATGAAAATAAGAATAAAACTAAAATTCCATTATTTCTTCACACTATTTTCAAAGCGGTAACTTATTAGGAATGAGGGCGTAGAGAATTTAGCACTCACAGGATAATATAAAATCAAGAGTAAAAGGTAACAACAGCGAGTAACCTGCTTAACTAATTTGGGTGAATGGGTTGGAGGACGAGGTCAAAGATGGATGTAAAAGGCCCCAAAAGTTATTAGATTTAAATGAATCACTTTCTACGACTCCTCAATACGACTCCTCAATACTTGGCAAGTGATTTAAAGCTAGAAAATAGTTTTAGACGGTAATAATCATTTGTGGTGGGGGGGGGTGGCGGTAAGATAATAATAATTAAGTGATTAAAATTTTACTAATTAACACATATCTGGGGGAGAAGAGGTGGATGCATACCTAATCAGAATTGGATAAACAAACAAAAGATATTCATGTGTATAAAGGAGGACATGAATTCGGTATTACAATCAATATATAAACTGATCCCTTACATTATGGCCACGGTAATTATCATACATTTATATTCCAGAGGATGTAAATACATGTAAAATACATACCTGGGTAGATAATCAGTATTAGACTAATTGATTGATACAATTTATACGGCTTATCAACACGTTGCAAGTTATTTAAAGCCAGAAAATATCTTTATATTGTAATTTTATGAGATAATAATAGTTTAGTGATACAACTAATTGTTGATTTGAGGTGGATCCATACCTTTCCGAAGGGTATTTGCGTGTAACGTAATATAATGACGCCAATGGGAATTGAAACTCGGCTTTCTCATTAACAATTTCGAGGTGTTGTCTATTACACCAACCGCAAATCCAACCTGACAATACTTGTTATTCGCAAGCGGACACACATCTAGGTACTGATCAGGCTCGACGCTGTTTAACTTCGGTGACCGTACGGGAACCGGTATTTTGAACGTGATAAGGCCGTGAGCCAAAAATAATTAGAGAGAAGAAATACAGGATTTTGTAGAGAGTCATGAATCCTGAGATTTGCCACAAATAAAATCCAATGTGTGCGTTGTCGAATGGTTACTGTTTTTGTTTTCCTACCATACAACTATAGTTCGAATCTAAAAATTGAAAATTAATCGAGGACATGACATCTTTAAAAAGTGGAGACCATCTTATCGAGCGGCTCCGCTGTAACTTGAATGAAAACCGTAACAACAGTTGATGCCAAACTTTTATTCGGAAACCGGTCTTTGAAATTGTACGGAAGCTGGTTGATGGTTTTACGAGCTTGTTAATGGCGGAGCGAGGTGACACGAGTCTTACTTTTCAACTGTGATCTTTCTATACTGTTAAATGAGCTGTTAAAATTGTGCTCGTCAAAGAACAATCTTTACGAATATTTCAAGATGTAAGCAAAGACGAATGTATGACCTCAGAAATCTAAAACTTTCACCACATTTTCCGGCGCTAAAATTTGAATAATCACAGATTTTTTTTTCTGGCTTTCTTTCCTTTTCCAGTTAACAGAAAATCTTTGATAGACAGCAAATGAAACATTCATAAAAGTGAAACCAGAATATATTTCTAAAATGAGTTTCTTGTTTTCTGTGTAAACATGTTATGAAAATTGATTCTGATGAAGAAATCTCGAATTTTAGTAAAATAAATTATATTTTAGATTTATATTATACTAGAATTGCAACATGTTCAAGCGTGTTAAAATCCTTACAATATTTAGTATTGTTGAAGTTATCACTAACATATTTTGTCAAGACTTACAAGCTCGATGTTTCGTTCAATTTCGTCAACAAATCGATGAAATATAAAAACTTAAAGGAAAGATATGCAAAAAGCAATACTGCACTTTTATTAAATATGTATTTGATATTTTAACCATTAAAATGTTTTTTTAATGCAATGGGTGTATTTTGTATGTTAAATAAAAGTTATTGTACTCAATGTTTTTAATGAAAATTTATTGTAAAACCAACTGTATTTTATCCCCCATCGCCTGTTTGCACTTCATCCCATAATTTCGTTTCGATTGGTCAATGTATTATAACAGCGCTGGCTGGGTCGATCCTGGGGCCTAACCACGTTGGTCAGTGATGCCGCTTCATTCTTTCATCTGCTACTTCCCCACGCTGCGTTCTTTGATCACAGAGCAGTGAAAATCGAATTTCGTTCGAACTCGAGTCCTGGGACAAACCACGGCGAAACCATGCTACAAAATGACAAAGAACGTTTCCGCTTGCGAAAATAAAAATGGCATAACAAAATAACGAAGAAGGTCGCCGGGTTAATTTTCAATTGGTTTATATTGTTATTGATACAACAAAATTAACCCTTTCCGTTAAATTCTTTATCGTGACGCTTTTTCTAAAACTTGGAGATGGATAAACAAAAAAAAAAAAAAAAAAAATACAGGCTGGAAAAACAGGTTGGAAATTCTCGTAGCAGCTAGTCACGTGGTTTCTTCATCCTTCTGACTTCTGACAGCTTTTGATGTCTGCTTTTTTAGGTCGCCTAAGCTCCCGTTTATATGTATTTCGTCCGACTACTACTGCATCTCAAGATTCATTAATATTCATATAAATCCATTAATTATCTATTCAATTCTGGAGAAGCGATACTGACCTTCAAACAAATCGAGCCTTATTTAAGACAATACATTCTTCGACAACAAACATTGTGTTTATAAATTCTTTCATATGTTCTTGACATCAAATAATTTTCTTTGTTGTCGACTTTTCAATATGACCGATTAAAATCTTTACCTAGTTTGCACGTTTACAAAACCATATTTCGGTCTGTTCATATTATTGTCTTTGTGATTTATAACAATTCCATGTTTTCTCTGCTGACAGCCACGCTGCATTCTTCATTCCTCACATCTTATTTTAGTTTGTATACATTATCGGCTGTGCGAATCATATCAATTCCATTTGCCTTTCTATTCATCAAAAGGAAAAGAAAATTCTCTTGTGTCATATTTCCATTCATGTTTGCATCTTAACGTTTTTAACCTATTCACTTCTCCAAATCTTATACGGCGTTTTCATATGAACCATTTTAACTCTTCTTATACTATCACTGTCACAATAATAGCTTTATTAACTCTTTCAACTAAAACCAGTGGTACTTTATAGTGTCTCAGTGTGGCTATTTTAGAGGGTATGCTGAACAGACGGGTCTGTCGGAGGGACGGACTAACTGAAGTCACAGAATTTTATATACTAATCTCGGTAACCAAGCAAAACTAAATCTACCCCCTTACCTGTGTAATATTCCCACCCAAATTTGGCTTCGATCGGTCAATGTATGGCTATTTTAGAGAGTGTTAAGGACGGGCAGACAAACAGACGAAATCTCAGAATTTAGATTATGTTAGTATTTTCCAAATCATTATATTTGATACAAATGGATTCCATTGAAATATTTTCGCACCATCAAAAATGAGTTATAATTATTGATAGCAGTGTTTCATAATATTCAAGGTCTCGAAAAATTACAACACGCGTTCGGACCAAATCAGGTTTCCAAATCTCAATGACGAAGTTGAAGAATCTTTTTCGTTCCAAGTAGTTTGTCTTGATACCTACAAATAAAGAAGAAAAATATGCATATATATTAAATAACCGAGAGATATAGGTTATAATATATTTTAGTTAATATAACTGTCCGTGAATCTGTAATAACAATTTCAATAAAATGGCCAGTGATATTTTAATAATATTAAATAAAAAAGTGTTTCACTTCGAGGATTAATTAAAAAAAAAAGACCAGCCCAACATGCAAATTAAAAATTGGAGATAACAAAATCAAACCATTACAAGAATTTAAACATCTGAGAAATGTTTTAACGGAGGACGAGTAGTTCGACACTGAAAACCGGAGGCACACTGGCATAGCAAACGATGCCTTTCACAAGCTAAGCAAAATATTAAGAAACAGGAAAATTTCGTTAGGAATAAAGAAAAGAGTACTGAATTGCTAAGTAATATCACTCAGATTATATGGCAGAGAATGCTAGAAACTTTCATTTCAAATTAATAAAAAAAAAAACTTGATGCAACAGAAATATGCTTCTACAGAAGGATATTGTGAATACAATGAACAATCGTGTGTGCACGACTAAATTTTTATAGAAAATGAACCAAATGAAAACATGTTTAACATCAGGGAGAGACAATTGAAATATCAAGGACATAATGAGGAAAGAGGTATTGGAATATCTGGTACCCACAGAACAGTTTTGTCGCAAGAAGGATAGAGGTAAACAAAGCATAACCTACTTGTTGAACTTGAATTAATATACAACGGAATAGGCTTTGGGAGTGCTAACAAAGAAACATAATTTATTAAGAGCTAAAAGGATATATTATGGAGAACCGTGATAGCACATAGAATAAGAAGACCCGAACACAAATCTATACCGCTAGAACAAAGATCCCATATAGTTCAGACGCGAAACAGTTCCAAAAATGTGATATGTACGTGCAAGTGTGTGTAAGATTTATTTGATATTTACTTCAAGAAAAAAATATGATTCAAACTTTTGAATACAAATATATAGTTTGCAACATGAATTTCACACAAATGTGTTTTCCTCCCTCGAAGAAAAAAAAATCCTGTCACGAGGTACGAGTGTTATTTAAAATTTTCGTTGGAAGGTAAGTGAATTCTATTTGACCCGTTCAGAAATTCTAAACTTTGAAAGAAATCTATTTTCAAAGACACACAATTGGGAATAAAATTGATTCCAAGGACGTTAAAAAGGCCTCATTAAAAAAAAATAGTTTCCTAAGATCCTTCACAAACGATATTATGTTACCCAGTCTTCTATGTATCCGTATAGAATATTAAATCTCAGCAGCCGTTGAAAAACCTGTTTTTAGAATTTAATTGCAAAAGATTTCGTTTAAGAGGATGTTAAAAAAAGACAAAACAAAATAAGTGAATAAACACGCGAGTTTAATACAACTGTAGATCTCCATATTCACAGAGCTATTTGTTGATGTGCATAAGGTAAACAAAAGCCTCGGTGTTTCATATAAATAAACAATGAATGCAGTGTAAAATTAAAACGTAGGGAACGATAGTTTCAAGCAGATATTTAATTTTAGGAAAAGCGACTTACAATGAATAGCCAAAATCCCGAATAACGATACGATGTTTGCGAGACACGCTGACGATTCGCAAGTCATCGAATTGTGCACAGTTCACTTTGCCTTGTCTCTCATTGAATGTATAAACTGAGGTCGGCCATCTGTAAAAATAAGAAATCGGTCATACAGATTATTCGTCAACATACACACTTATATATATATATATATATATATATATATATATATGATTAAACAACTTATACATGTGTTTATTTATTTTCAATGCAAAACTTTCGTAATCACGTATAAGCTTTCTTGTTTCATGAATAAAGCTAGCAGGAAAGTTACTATGGTCATATTTATTAATTTTTATTTTTCCCGAGTACTTTCGATATTATCCAATATAATCATCAGTGTTTTGATGGCTAAGACAAATATTATATCCTATATATATAGGATAAACTGATACACACACACACATATATATATATATATGTGTGTGTATATATATATATATATATATATGTGTGTGTGTGTGTGTGTGTGTGTGTGTGTGTGTGTGTGTGTGTGTGTGTGTGTGTGTGTGTGTGCGCGTTTGAAAATGAGGGAATATACAGTGGTGTTTGTTGTATATCACCAAGCACGCATGCATAAATCTATACCTGACACATACACATTTACACCTACTCACCCAACACAAGCATATCTATCTATCTATCTATCTATCTATCTATCTATCTATCTATCTATCTATCTATCTATTTCTTATTTGGTTCGAGAAATGATAGAGTAGTTATCGACATGCTTATCTTTTAACGACCCGCCAGTTCAAGAAAGACGTTTGGATCACTGACACAAAAAAGAGAATGTCTCATATCGAGAATATTTAACATCAAAAATCATAAAGAAAAATTAATTATTTTTAATAATATGATGAAATCTTCATATTTTGCCTGATGACGGTCGCGAGACCGGAAACCCTTGTAGCAAAATTATGGAAAATAACGTATAATATTTTTTTTTAAATTCACATTACAAACGTTTGCGGTTTCTCTCTTCTTTTTAATATACACATTTTCCTCTCGCTGGAACTACTATAACCTCTTCCTTTTTTATATATATATATATATATATATATATATATATATATATATATATATGATAAAACCTAGTTTTATGGTATGCGTATGGGCTAAAGTGATCAATATCTGGGATAGCGAGTATGTAATATAAAAGTGGACATTCAAGTCAACACCTAGAGGCGACAGTTTCTTTCATGTTAAACGCAATCGACAGCTCATGTGCGTTGTCTTTTCGTCCGACGTTTATATATACAGGTCAATTATGCATTGTGAATAGTCTGTTGCATTATGGGTAATCTATTGTATTATTCTAACTGTTATTTTGGCTGTCGTGGTCTGTTAATTTGTTTAGTATTTATTTATATGGATTAATTCATTTTATTAGTTTTTGCTTATTTTATTTAGTTATCTTCGTTTATTCTCGTTTGGGTTCAATTTTCGATTTTTAAGTGACGTAGTAAAATTTTTTTTCGTGTCTACATATTTAGATGAGTTCTGATCGGTTGTTTAGTAATTTGTTTTGGTCTGGGAAGGTAATTATAGCTATTTTTGCTCCAGGCAGAATTTACACTTTTTGGGTTTATTGGTGTAGGCTGATGATATTTTCCTTATTTTCCATGATATTTTTGGTGTGATCGGTTTTTGTCTTCTAAATATATATGAAGGCGATCAACCCCCACCCCGCAAAAAAAAAAAAAAAAATACAAATCACAACAAAAATATCTTGGAAAATAAGGAAAAGAACACCAGCCTACAACAAACTGTAAACTCTGCCTGAACTTCTATGTTATACCTAATTTTCTATATGACTCTAAATAGTGTACAATATCTTCGATGATATGAAGAGACCTGATGCAATGCAGATGTGTTTCTACTGACGTATGTTAAAAATACCATAGACAGAATGTGTGAGGAATTATAAATGATTTAGAAAAATATGAACCATAAGGTAAATTATATCAGGTAAGTCTGTGTAGATAATTTAGAACTCACAGCTGTGAATGTCCGAGGAGCAGCGAAAATCAGTACCGTTTCTTTGGGCGGCTTTCATATCTTCTAGCAGCTCTGGAATGGCCAGTTCTTCGGACTTGTCACTCTCGGTCGGTGATATATTGGTGATTAATTTTCAATTTCCGGGGAGAATTTATAGTGAGAAATATTTTAACTATGCTGAACCCACACTCACGGTGTAGGTAATCTTTATCCGGTGGCACGAGAAATCGTTATAAACGGAAACTACCAGGCAGATTTTCATGACTTCTACAGTCCATACTCTGATGCAGTCCAAGGCATTTGGCGATATCGCCTTCATGGCCGTTTGATCTGTAGGTAATTTCATTCGCTCACTCCACTCGGAATCATTCTTCATATGCAATTGGGTTAAATTACCTGATTGCAAAATAGAATATACCTACTCAGTATATACACAGTCTAAGCAAATATAGTATGCAATCCAGCAGTAACTACCAGGGTATATATAGGTTTAAAATTCTCAGTGATGACTAGCGCTTTGAAAGCATTTGAGAATGAACATAAAGCTCTTCATCGTGTTTCTAGTAATCTTTTCTTCGTGTTTCTGCTAATCTCAGTAATAAAATCGTTCTTTCAATTCTGGCTTAGGTATAGCTAAAATGTATATAAAAATATGTTTTATAGAATAAGTATGTGCCAGGAAAGTCCATTAGAAAAAAAGTACTGAAATGTGATGTAATACCAATCCGCCCTGCAATCAGTCATGGGCAAACTGCAGCCCGTGGGTCAGATGCAGACTGTGAGTCTTTCTGGATTACACGCTTAATTTCATAAAAAAAAATAACGTTCCTTAAAATTTTACTTCGTTTCGATCTCACTTGTTCACTCACACACTCTCTCATACATAACAAAAAATGATTGAGTTCAATGTTACTTGAATTTTGAAAACATTTTGTGGAAAGTAACGTTTTACACCAACGTTGATTTCCACTACGGAAGATCATACGCGTAAACATATTTTGCTTTTGAAAGAGGAAATGTTCATAAGATTTTTCTGTAAAGAAGAAATATTTTCATTTTCAAATGAATAAATTAGAAATAATTCACACGCAGAGAAATGTGTTAATCACGATATTATCCGTGGTAATATTATACCAAAACTTCAATTAATTTATTATTAAAAAAATATTTTCTAAAAAATAAAACGTTTCTACAATTTATAAGGTACAAGTTTACGTAAACTGTTTTTCTGTTGTGAAAATAGCTGAGTCATCTATTAGGAAAAATATCTCGAATCTGTTTAGTAGGGTGAGCCGCCTTGTGATGAGATCACAGATCATGTTGCTCCCTCCTTGAAGAACATTCTTAGTACTTGTCCTATATGGATTGAATACTAGACAATTTCTTCACGGATGAAGAAGCGATTTGAAGCCAAAAAATGTGTTTCTCATGGTGTCTCCTGAGAATTCGATGGAAGCTTTAGAGAAACAATTTGGACATTTAAATTTAACATCAGAAAGAGAAAACAGAAATTTCTAGGGGACATAACGAGGAAAGATGGGTTGGAAAATTTTATACACACAGGACAGACTGAAGGTAAGATGGACAGAAGATAAAAACGTTTAACCTCCCTAGGGAGCTGCAGTCAAAACTTGACAGAACAGGTTTCAGAAGAGATAGTAAAAAGAAAATTAATATTAAGAGCGACAATGGACAGAAAAGCTTCCTGCGCTGCTCCCTACAATCACACCCAAAATGATGATGATGATGATGATGATGATGATGATGATGATGATTGTGAGGGTTGCGTATTGGTGAGGTCAAAGTCAAGTGAGTACAGAAATTTAACTGATTAGTGAATTAATAGATGACGGAGAGTATGACATAGAAATATGAAAGCGCAATGCTTGATTACTTACAGAATTTAAGCAAAGGTGCAAGGAATAGAAAACACTTCGTGGATACAAAAGACGATTGCTTTGCTGCTATATAGTATCTAATTACTTATACTTGGAAAAAAGATGCTTGAAACAACAGAAATGTGGGTCTAGCGACTAATAGCGAAACTAATATGGACAGAACATGTGAGAAACGCGGGAGATTTAAAGAGAAGAGTAACTGGCAAGAAACTATTGCTAACAGACGGAACGAGTCTGTTGAATTTCCTGGGAAATATTATGTGGAAAGAGTGCATAGATAATTTAACAGTCACATGCCATATTGGAGGCCAGAGGAATAGAGGAAACAATGAGTAATCTACGTAGCGATATTGAGACAACATATGGCAGAACAAAGACAAAGAGGGATGGTAAAATGGAAGATTTACTTAGCGAAGAGTAGGGTAATAATTCAAGAAACGCTATGATCACGGAGGAGGAGGAGGAGGAGAGAGGGGAGTCTGAGAAGGAGAACAAGAAAAAGGGACAGGTAAGGTAGAGAAGAATGAGGGGGATGAGAAGAAGAAGTGGCAGAAAGAAGAAAAAGAAAAAAGGAAGTATGAGGAATAGGATGAGGAGAAGAGGAAGAAGATGAAAAAGGAGGAGATAAAAGGAGTGGGAGTATGAGAAGAAGAAGAAGAAGAAGAAGAAGAAGAAGAAGAAGAAGAAGAAGAAGAAGAATGAGTATGTGGAGGAGAAGGAGAATAAGCAAAGGAAGAAGAAGAATCTAAAATAACTCTGAAGTAAAAAAAAAAACCCGAAAGACGTGCCCTGAATAAGCATTCAGATTAAAAACGCCCGGAATCTGAATTTTTCGTTTTTTGTCTCATTTTCTCTGAATATAGCTTTTGGTTTCATATAGAAATAAAAAAAAGACGAGGGCCACACAACTCTACAATATCTAATCACCTACTGAGCAATGAATGCAGTACATTTTCCTCGTAGATGTACAGAAGGCTTGAAGCTATAGAATACTTGGTCTACTTGCAAATGCAAAGAGAATATTTGAAAACAATGAAAACGAAATATAGTCACGGAAAAGAAACCTATATTTAAATTTAAAAATCGGCGAATGAAATTCCTGGGGCAGAGAAATGAAAACATATGGCCTATAGAATTTAATACACAAAGAACATATTTAATTTCTTTAGACTAATGTTCACCCACTTTCTTTTTTGATGTGATATCCCTCAGGACGTAGGCCATCATGGCTCTCCACAATTTTCTTTTACTTTGTAGCTTTTAGTAAACATTGTATTTACCTTATTTATCTTTCCTGTTCCAACATCCATTTACTCAATTGTGTTGGGTTGCTTTTCTCTGTCCCATGTCGCGAGAGTATCAGATATTCCAAGCCCTCCAAACTCCAAAGCCCAAAAGTCCTCCAAGGTAGAGTATAACTGTATCATATTGTATGAGCGTAAGAGAAAGCAAGCGATACAGTTTACGTACGAAATATATCGGTTAAACCTAGACAGGAAATGGTTAAAAATGTAGTTATCAGGAAAACATACCAGCGGTAGTCTGTTTCATAAAGCATCAGTACTTGAGAAGAAGCTGTCAGGGTGGAATTTATTTCTTCCTGAGTTCTAAGTTCTCCACCATATTGAACTCAGACACTTTGGGTCTTGTCATAGTATCTAACCAACACCTATATCCACTGAGCCATGTGTCCTTGAGGATAAAGAGTGTGAGTTTCCTCGAGGACACATGGCACAGTGGATAAAGGCGTTGGTTAGATCCAGTGACAGAACCCAAAGAGTGTGAGTTCAATGCCCGGCTAAGGCAGTGGAGAACTTTCAGAAGGAAAAATTAACAGGAGATAACTGATAACTGACATCCATTAAACATGGCACGTGGAACTAGAACAGTCTACCCCAGTGAGCGAAATAAAGGTTTCAGTTCGAAATTCCAACTACCTGAAGAAGGCCAGAACGTACAACAGCCGAAACGTTGTAATAAATATAGCGACAATGACGAGGACAATAGTCCGAATAATGTAAATAGTTTACATAATACCTCATCTTAGAAATATAGACACATAGCGATAGTGATGTCTACAAAAACAAGGTCTTCTCTTTGAAATGCCATGAAGAATATTCATATAGAAAGAGAAAAGCCAGCAAACGCATGTTTCTAAGGCATGAATATATTTCTGTTTCTAATCTCACATTATTTCTTATTGCTACAAACGTTATGATTCGATGGAGACAGAATTGAGGAGAAACCACTTTTCTTTTTGAACAGTGTGAATTACATTAACTGGCCTGTGTCTACGACTTGCATTCTAGAAGAAGCAAGCTCCTGATCCAACGTCCTTTAGACTTCTTAATCAAAGGGAAGTTCAGAGCCATCAAGATTTGAATTCCTTAAAACGGTAATTGAAACATCCTGGACTGGGAATCTCTATGAAATCAAATCAAACGGTCGTTTCTTTTCGAAGGGTAGAATAAATTACACTCCTGCAGGACAATACAATCTCTATTAATATTCTCAAATGTACAAGCCATTATATGTAATTCATATTGTTTAAAAACCCGGTCTCTAATCAAACACATGTATCCACTAAATTTGTCGCCAGATATAATAATAATAGTAATAATAATAATGATAATAATAATAATAATAATAATAATAATAATATATTATTATCATTATTATTATTATTATTATTATTATTATCATTATTATTATTATTATTATTATCATTATTATTATTATTATTATCATTCGATTTCTGCTATGGACACTACCTACCAAGTCTGCGGAAAGACCTAAGGCAGGTCGTGGTGTGTTATTATGGCCACATTTCATGTTAATTTTTTTTTTTTTTTTTTTTTTTATCTCCGATGAAGTTGCTAGCGTTACATAGACAAAGTTCTCCTTAGTGTGTGTGCTGTACTTAATAAGACAATTTTCTGTATGTCTCTTAAGCTGGGGTTTCAGGGATTCTTTCAATGTGTTGTTTTGTTCCATTTTTTTATAATTCCAAGTGCACCTATTACCACTGGTATTATTCTTGTTTTTCAATTTCCACATTTTTTTATTTCAATTTCCAGGTCTTTGTATTTTGATAGTTTTTCAAATTCCTTGGTTTGCTATGTTACAATCCGCTGGACAAGCCATATCAATTAGTAGGCAAGTTTTTTCTTTCTGGTTTTGACAATAATGTCCGGCCTATTTGCTTCAATTTTTCTGTCTGTGTGGATGGTATAATCCCATAGAATGGTGACATCTTCTATTTCTGTAACCGGCGCTGGCCGATGTTCATACCAGTGTTTGCTTACACATTTTCCAAAGTGTTTGCACATTGTCCAGTGTAAGTATTGCCCCACTCTATCGTGACGATTTTTTATATTCATTTGGGGCAAGTATAGAACATCCTGAGATTAGATGGTCTATTGTTTCTTGGTATTTGTCACAGAACCTGCATTTTGGATCCACATTATTATGTATGATATTTGCCTGAAAATTCCTAGTGAAAAGACTCTGGTCTTGCGCTGCAAGAATAAAGCCTTCAGTTTCAGACTTTAATCCAGATGCTCGTAACCATCGATGAGTATTAACTTTATCAACATTGGGTTTATTTGCACGTTCTGGATATTGGCCATGCAGAGGTTTGTCTTGCCAGCGTTGTTTCATCTGTTCAAGGGCTTTATCCTTGGCTTTCTTTTCATATCTTTTGCTGCAATAGTTGGTTCTTGGCTTCTGTTTTGATTTTACAGAATCTACTAAATGTAAATGTTGTTTGTATTTACTGCCTTCTTTTATTATTGAATATTTTTTTCTTTCTGTTTTCATGTTGTTTCACTAATTTTATCATCCAGTCATTTATTTGTTTCCATGTAAGTTAGTAAGCCAATAGTTGTTGTCTTGTATGACAATTCTAGCTGAATAAGACCTCTTCCACCTTCTTTGCAGGGGTATGTATAGACGGTCTACATCAGCCTTTGGATGATGCATCTTATACTTAGAAAAGAAGCTTTCTTGTTTTAGAATCCATTTGTCTGATGTCATTTAGAGTCCAGTTCAAGATGTTGAAACTATATTGGACCACTGGGATGGCAAAGGTTATTAATGGCCATAATTCTGTTCTGAGAATTCAATTCAGTTTTTAATACCAGTCGTACCCTTCTATAGTACTCTTTACGCACTATTTCTTTCATTTTCTTATGGTGAATTCCTTCACTCTCATTTACACCTAGGTACTTATAAGCTTCTCCTTGTTCTAAATCTTTTATTGTTACAGCAGGGTCTAAACTAATAGAGGAAGTTTGTTGTAGCGATTATTATTATTATTATTATTATTATTATTATTATCATTATTATTATTATTATTATTATTATTATTATCATTATTATTATTATTATTATTATTATTATTATCATTATTATTATTATTATTATCATCATTATTATTATTATTATTATTATTATTATTATCATTATTATTATTATTATTATTATTATCATTATTATTATTATTATTATTATCATTATTATTATTATTATTATTATTATTATTATTATTATTATTATTTCCTTTTATTTCTGATGTGTACTAATTTCTTTCCGGTTCCGACCAGAGACATTACACCAGAAATGACATCATGACAGTTTCCATTGAGTAATTAAAAAAAATCACACATATAATACATAGAAAAAAAACTGCATAAGGTGTGGGCTGTACTCGTGAGAACATTTTTTTTTTTATTTCTTTAATCCTGGTAGCTCATGAGCTACCAGGATTCTCTTCAATTAGTCTACTGGAATCTTTTCCAGTCAATCCAAGGGCTCCAAATACAACTGGAATTTTTGATGTTCTCATCTGTCACAATTTTGAGATTTCGATTACAAGATACTTGTATTTTGATAGCTTTTTGAATATCTGCACGAACTGCCATATCATTACGAAGGCACCTTTTGTATTTGCGTTCTCTGATCACGATGTCTCGGCGATTAGATTTGATATGTCTGTGTGTACTTTGAAGTCCCATAAAATTATTACATGTCCTATCTCCGTCACTGGGTCCGGGTGGTGTTCATAGCAATTTCTTTCCGTTTATTATCCGTAGAACTTACAGATTTTCTAATGGAGATATCTGTCATGTCGGGTTTTATATTCACTGTGTGCCATTACTGTGCAACCTGATACAAGTTGGTCAATTGTTTCTGGATATTTATCACAGAATTTGCTTTTTAGGTTAACACATTATTTCAATATGTATGCTTGATAATTTCTAGTTAGCAAACATTGGTCCTGTGCAGCAAGAATAAAAACTTTGGTTTCAGCTTTTAACCTTCAACTACGTAGCCCCTAATGGGTATGGGGTTTCTCTATATCAGCTTGTTTGGTATGGGCACGGTTTTGACCGTGAAGTGGTTTATGTTACCATTGTTTCTGTATCTGGTCGCTTGCATTTCCTTTTGCGTTCTTTTTTAAGTATTTTGTAGTTTCAGCTGTTGTCTTGGGCTTTGCTTGTATTTTCCAACCATTTGAATCCACATTTAGAACGTGGATTCCTTTATTACTGAATAAAGTTGCTTACTACTTTCATGTACTTTGGCACATATCGTCCAGTCTTCTGTAGTTTCCTGTTATCATTGAAGGCCAATTGTTTCAGTTTTGTTAGACAGTTATAGTTGAACTAATCCTCTGCCTCTTTCGAAACAGGTTAATACAGACAATCAACTTCAGCTTTGGGATAATTCATGCAGTGGCAGATGAGAAGCTTTCCCGTTTTGGCATCCATTCGCTTAATGTCAGTTAAGGTCCAGTTAAAGATACTGAAACTGTATTGCAGCACAGGGAGAGCCAAGGTGTTTATGGCTTTATCTTCTTTTTAATTCCCCTCGGTATTCAGTGTCAAACGCACGCGGTTGTAGTATTCCTTTCTCACCTTCTCCTTCATTTGGGTATGCAGTATTCTATCTCCTTCTCTAATACCTAGTTACTTATAGGCTTCATATTGTTCCAGTTCTTTAAACTTTGTGACAAAATCTAAATCTATTGAGTGTGTTTCCGTAATTTTCCCTTTCTTGAATTTTACTTTTGCACATTTCTCTAATCCGAAATCCATACTTATGATGTCACCGAAACATTTTACCCTATTGAGGAGACGCTTCAACTCATTGTCGTTTCTGGCAAAGAGTTTGAGATCATCTATGTAGAGTAGATGATAGAAGATTTACTTTTTTTATTATTTTGTAACTATAACTATTGTTGTTTAGTTCATGCGTAAGAGGGATTAAAGACAGACAAAACAGGTGACAGGGTGTCTCCCTAAAAGATTCCTCGTTGGTTGTTCAGGCGGTTGGAGATGGCAGTGTCTCTGGTGTGATTTAAGTATAATGTGGTGTTCTACGTTCCTATGCTGATTTTAATAACTTCCTTTTTAATATTATTATCATCAGTGTTATTATTAATGTTTTATTTCCATTGGTTTCTGGTGTATACTTATATCTTTCTGGGTCCCAATCAGAGACCTAAGGTCAGAAATAGTATCATGATCAGTTTTGAAAAAAAAAAAAAACCTCATATATCTTACATAGATAAAACCCTTCGTAAAGTGTAGGGTGCACTTGAGGGTATAATTTTTTTAATTTTTTTAAGGCATGAACTACAAGGGATTCCTTCAATGAGTCTATTGGAATCTTTTCCAATCAATTATTATTATTATTATTATTATTATTATTTGACCGTTTCTTCTCGAAGTTTAGGCAAGGTTCGAAGCCTGCAGGAGGATACATTTTCTTTATTGATATCCTCGAATGTACAAAACTGTAGATATAATTTATATTGTTTAAAAAAAGCTGTCTACTGAAAAACTTGTATCCACTAAAATATGTGGCTGGATGTAATAAAAATAATAATTGCACACTATATATATATATATATATATATATATATAGATAGATAGATAGATAGATAGATAGATAGATAGATATTCTGTTGTAACGAGGATTGTTTGGACTAGGTTACGTATATTCACTTGTTTTCTAACAAGGCAGCAAATGTTTCGTTTTAGGTTGCAGCAGGTGTAATTTCGAGCATATTCAACATTCTCTTTCTCGTTTCTATTTTATATCTGCGGGTTTTGGGCGATCATGGCTCTGTAACATTCTTTCTAGAAAACATTGTTTACCTTTCCTATTGCAGTTTCTGTTCTGTTCTCCATTTGCAAAAGCTTTTTAAGTAGGTTACTCGCTCTTTCCCTCTGTCTCTTTGCCTTATGTAGCATGAACATCAAATCTTCTTTTCTCATTGTATGTTCCAGAAATTTCCTTAAAACTTCCTCATTTCTCAAATATTCCACTCATAGAATTATCAGCATACTTTTGTATATCAAGATTTCTGTTTCATTTAGTTTCCTAATCTTCATTCTGAATTTCGATGTAATGCCAATTTTAATTTCAATCATAATTAGACATTATCAATAACAAAAGTCGTCATAGATTTAAGTTAAA